>VYYI01000491.1:0-30625 GCA_021029175.1 Bilobella aurantiaca
TTTAATCAGAGAATGGACAATTTAACGATTATGTTACTAGAAAAGATGAAACCAGTGTATTCAATTTTTACAGACAAGAATGAGGTGACGGTTTTAATTTGGTATTTTGTTACATCTTTTCGCCTAAAATAATTCGTTATTTTAAAATCAGCGACTTTATCCAGGAGTTCAAGGCAAATCGCTCAGAAGTTCTGGATCATTTTGAAAGCTATTTGAACGAGAAGCACTTGAAGGGCCTCCATGAACTTCTAAGACCAGTTACCGAGGAGCTTATTCGAAATAAGGCTTTTACGGTCATCAATCCAGCGATTAATCTTCCTAGAATGTAAAAAGAAGTCTGAAATGAAAATAGTTATTTTTACTTATTTTTATTAAGATGATTAATTTTATCCAGTGCAGATGCCATTGCCTTCGCGAAAACAAATCCAAGTGACGAAATCCAGAGAGGGCGGCTGAAGTGGATGGAAATCAATTCAATGGCAGCTACAATTCATCACATTTTCAAGCGATTGATTTCTAATTTCGAATTGGTTGGCGGCCTGGAAGAACTTAATGGAACTATGGGAATTTCATATCCTTCCTGGGTCTCTGAAGTCATTTCTAAGGACGAAGAAAGTGTGCTTAATTTTATTTAAAGGTCAATTTTAAATTTTACTCGCATTTAACAAATTAATTAGTTGATTTCAGATACTTTCCAGGACCTACTTCCAGCCAACTTAACTTCCTACATTCACGAGCAGATGAATATTCTTGGCGAAAACCATCATCTAATCCGAATCTTGGAAAAACTCCTCAACCATAGTGTAACATTTTATTAAAATCATGTCTAGCCAAAAATTTTAATGTAAAAACAACATTATTAGCATTTGACAAAGCATTAGATTAGCATTAGTAAAAATTAGTAGTATTTAACATAAAAATTCAGAAAATTGTACTAAATTAAGGTGTTGGACAACTGGGATCCCAGCGGAACGCAGCTCAACATGTATTGTTTTGGAAATAATCAAATTGGACATATACATAGAAAATTTGACGTTCTATTGGACGCTGCCTTGTATCTATGCTTAGCGGATATGAAATTCGCTATTCTTCAAATGACCAACGAGGTTTACGTAGCCTGGACTGCCGAAAAAGGTGTTAAGAATCGCTCGATTAGGAAATTACTCAACTTTGAAAAATTAAATTTTTGTATTTAGAAAATCAAAAAGTTGATCTAGAAGGTGTGAGAATAGAAATCGAGGAAACGCTTAAGACCAGACTGGCAAGAAAATATCGAATTGCATCTTTAACTGGTGACAAGAATATCGACACGCCCATTTCTCCGAAACGATTTAAATGTGACAATCCGCCGAAAGAATGCGGCGAGGCTCCTTATGCGACTGCGTCGAACTGTCCTCCTGGAATTTACATCCAGGAAGGGGTGGTGTTTCAAAATGGAACAAAACTTGCACTTCCAGAAAGTAATTTCAAACATAACTATTTTAATTTTTAACTAATCTTTAATTGAAATTAGATGCTAACGATTTTATGAGAGGAGATGATGATAAGGTCATCGATTGTATTGGTCTGGAACTGATTCCTTACGATCAAAACGGAACAATTACGCCATGTTTGTTGAAGAACGGAAGTTGCGTTGACCCTGTAACAAACACGGTTCTGTCAGAGCTTAAAGTCGTGTTAACGCCAATTTTACTTGACGAAAACCGCGTACCAGTTATTCGAGACATGCGACAACCAATTTACCCCAGGTCGAGTGAATGGGGAATCACGGACTGCGGAATACATCCAGATCTACCAGCCCCAGGTGAATTTTTCAAAACTTATTTAAAAAATTAGTAATAATACTAATAATAATTTAATTATCAATAAATTTACAGATTTTATATATGGATTTAATTTTTTTTTAATATTTAACGTGTGTTAAGTTTAATTTTCTAGATCCACCAGCCGGGGAATGTAAAAATTCAACGAATGAGGCGGATAATGGAGTACGATGCGGATACGAGGATACACGGAAACCTAATACTACGGAATCAGCACAATTCTATAACGCCTTTCCTGTTCGTGATATTTTAAGTTTTTTTTTTTAATTATGCGTTTTTCCAATGTAACATTGCTTTGTTGTAGGGCTATTTGGAATCAGAACTTGTTTTAAATCCGGAAGGAAAATGTGTTGGAACTTGTCAAGATTATAGAAATCCTATACGAACTTGTACAAACAAAACTACACACTGCGATTTGTACAGAAATTCACACTGTGAGGACGTCCAGTCAAATTGTTTAAAATCTTCAAATTGTCCTAATAAAGCTAAGAGGGTAACAAAACACTTAATATTTAAATGACTTTATTTTACTTTATTTAAGATTAAAAAAAAATTTTTTAGTGTATTCGGACTTCCAATCAAGTTAAATTCTGTCCAGCAAAACAAGGATCTGGTCATTTATATGATTGGCTTAAGTTCGATGACAAAATAAGAAGATTTGGTGTGCCTAACGAGGGTGAGTCTTTTTTAGTTTTTCATATTTGTTTAAAAAAAAAATACAAATGTATGAATCGTTTATTATATTTTAATAGAATTTAAATTTTGTTTTTAGTCAACGATACATCGGAGGAGTGTAATGGAAATACTGTAATGAAGCTCAAGGAAAGATGGGAAATGGAAAAAGGCGTTATTCTGAGAACACCTCAATATTGTGAAATCTGTCTTTGTATTTGCAATGACCCGCTTTCGCCTGAAGGTCAACATTATTTTGACGTTTCAGAGCGTCTTGCAAATACCCGGGACGGATATGTTGTGACGGGACTTCGATTTGAACAGCACAACAAAACGATGTGTTTAAACGTAATGCTTTTCAACACGCAAACATTTTATCTTAAACTTTAAATTTATTTTACATAGATCCAACAAGGGAAGCTTCGTGACGATGGATCGATTGACAGCTCAACTGTATCTTGGCTTCCAGCCAATTCAAATCCACGGCGTATCCCTCTGGGAACTGCTGGTTTTACGCGCATGAATTTAGACGAAGTGAATGGACACTTTACAGAAGTAATTACCGGAATACGATGGAAAGTGGACGGGGGTGCTCTGGGTCTGGAGGTTGGCGTTACCGAATTCATTTCCAAGCCACCTTCAGCGTCTTCCAGTATCACCTTCATTTCCAGCGCTAACTCGCTCATGCGTCAACGGTTTGACCTCTCAGAGGTCAACTCACCGCTAAATCAACCTGGTCCTTCACAACCCTACCCAATTACAGACGACTCTTCACATTTCATTGAATTTGACGCAAGTTCTCTAGAACTGGATGCTGGCCAATCAGTGGTACCCTTCTTTGATCTCCAGCCAATCCTGAGCACGGACGGGGTTCCAGTGCCGCTGTCAGCCGTCGGAATTTTATACAAATCCAAATCAGGCTATGGAAGGATTTCTAGCCCCCACTTTAAGGACTTTTGGTAAACCAAAAAATTTTTGTTGTGTGTTTGATTCATATTTTAGATGTGAGACTATTCTCAGCTTAATTTTTATTTTCAGTTCATCCTTACATCCGTGAAAATTTATAAGGAAAATCCAAGTAACGCAAATATTTACTGTTCTGCGCCGGCAAATGACGAAAATTAAATTGATTTTTAATTGAATTAAAAAAAAACGAAATAAGTATTTATTTTTTCATCAAGTCAGGAACACGGAATTGCTCACGAAGGGACTATTAATTGACTGAACGCTTTTTCACCAACATCTCAACATCGTGACTATTTGTTATTTGAAGCTTCGCATTTCCATTGTCATTTTGACAGTGACTCATCTTCTTCGTGAATTTGCAATTGAGAAAGTCATTCGTATACGGATTTTAAGTGATTTAAAAGCGTGTTTTGGCCTTGCAGAGGACTTAAGCACAAGTCAAGTTTAAGGACAATCACGGATTTCCTTGTGCAAAATTCAAGTTCAAATTCCTGGACAACTTAGGGCGAGAATCTCCTCCATCCATGAAGTCTATGATCATTCAAATTTTGCCGCCACTTTAATTCTGCACACTTGAATCAAATTTTGCAACGTTTGGATTTAATCATTTGTGAATGATTTACAACGCTTTTTTAGCTTGCGGCAGTCGTTTTCTTAATTAATAATTGCCTAAATCCTAACTCTCTCGAGTCAACACACAACCAAAACCTATTGTTTTGCACGCGGAACATTAAATTAAGCCAAGAATTAGAGTAAGTTTTTGTAAAAAAAAATGTGATTTCGAAATGAACAGCAGGGGCGTTGAAGATTTCTTCCACTTCACTTCAATTTCGTAATTTGACTTATTTTTTGAGGTAATTTTTTAGACAGGTCCAAAATAATGCTTTCCCTTCGTATAGACAAGGCTAAGCGTAACAATGACTCCAAGGAAGGCAACGAGAAATATGAAGATTCCAATTACACGACAGCAGCATCGCCTCGTTTTTAAACGTTTTACCCGCTTCGTCTGCCGGGCGAGGGGTTGTCCTTCAATGGTAAAATCAGCGGTTGTCTGAAAAGACAAAAAAAAACAAGCAAATGGCTTAATTTGGTAGAGGCATTGACTAAAAATTTGTAGAAATTTTGTACTTGAATTTCTAAAATTAAATTATTTTTTTAAGGTGCGATGATGATTTATAGTAAATTTTAGTGTTTGACACTTTGGGGTAAAGAGGAGGCGGTGTACAGACCTTTGACGCTCAATAATTTGAAGAAAAAAACGCCCTCCCTTAAAAACCATAAAACGATATTGCTTTTTGTATTTTTAAATTGCCTTTAGGATTTGGCAAACAAGTTGTGGCGTGGTAGGAGTGTAAAATGTTAAATAGGCAACTGCATAGGAGCGAGGCTTAGAGAGGCAATTATGATTTTTGGCAAACCATCATCATCGATAGTTGGAGATAATAAGACAACCATTAGTTTAAGTGCCCTTGAGAATGTTACCAATTGTCATTCTGTCACCTTCATCCCCCAGTCTTCATGGCACTGCTAATGACAGTTCATCATTAACATTTTAAACGTATCAAAACACTTTATTGCCAATTTGAGTAATTTGCAAACCTGTGGTGGAGCCTTAGAACTTCCAGGTATTTTTTTTATTAAAAAAAAAGAGCTAACCATCTACACAAAAATTAATGTGATTAGTTCCTGCTTGGAAGTCTTATAATTTAATTAAAATTTATATAAAATATATATTTAAATAAATTTTATTAAACTGAAATTTAAAATTTATTAAAATGAAATACAAATAAATTATATTCAAATTAAGAAGTACTTTAGAATGGAAATTACGTGAGGGCTTGTGTGTCTTTGAAAGTAGCTAATTTATTTTCATTGATTTTTGCCAATTATACAGGCTGACTTTGGGCAAATAGCCCACTTGTTGTGGAAATTAAGTGCTTGAGTGTACAGATTTAAATTATCTTAATTTGAATAGTCCCTTTTGGAATTTATAGAAACGAAAATCACAAAGCTCTCCTTCAAGAAGTATTGAGTCATGACGCGTACAAAAGCCTTTGGGAAACCTTCACATATTTTTCTTTTTTCTCGCGTTTTCCATTTTCATGATCATCTCTGCTGCCATTCGCACAAATTCGCAAAAATGTTTTTCTTTACCTTGTCAAAACATTGTGGTCTTTGTTTCCCCAAATCTTACAAAAGAAAATAGAATCTTGAGCCCGCATGGCCCACCATCATTTACCTAAATTAAGTTCTGAGGAACCTTATGGGACACTTAAGAGGTAACGCTTAAGTTAAAATTATAATAATTTTGCCACTTTAAATTCTTAATGGACACAGGGAGGATAATAACTATTTATCAAAAAGCAAAGGAGGATGATCTCACAAGGCCCAGCCCAGTGCAGCCTTAAAAACTTGAAACTAAAACCCTCTAATTACTTCATCTGGTTCCTTGTTACAAAATTTAATTATTAATCAAAGCACTAGAACAGGTAGGAATGCCGCTGCCATCTTTTCAACCTCGTTTTGAAGCCACTTATTTCCTTCATCTCGTGTTTTGTCTTTAGTTTACCGCACAAAAAGTGGGATAATTTTTTGCTGGTTTCTGTATAACACGTTTCCTCGAAAACGAGATCACTACAAACTGGTTTGAAGCTACGATGCTGCAGGGCCTCCTTACAATGCACTTAACGATACCTTCATAATATTTACTACTTGAAACATAAAAATTGTATTGATTTCATTCTTCAAGGATGAAAACCATTTAGTGTAAAAAATCCTAAATATCTTCGCGTGTCAGCAGAACTAAATGACAATTCTTTTCTTTTCTGAATTACATGGGAAAGCGTGTATTTAAATCACATAACTACTCAATTCAACATTGTGTAAATACAAGATTTCTAAAAAAAAAAGACAAAGCTGTACTACTACAGCTGCTGTAGTAGTCTTTAGCTTTAGCTTTTTTAATTTTATATTTGGAAGAGAAAAGAGGATTGGACACAACTTCAAGATGTCATCTCCAATGTTTATTTTTTTTTTCATAATCATGCGTTTTGAGTTTAGTTGAGTGTTTTTTTTTACATAATTAAAAAAGAAAGGAATAATAAAATTAATTTAAGCCTTCGTTCGGTCGACAAAATGCTATTAGTCGATTTCTTTTTAAAAGTATTATTTTTGAGGTTGTTGAGGTATAACGCGGTTTTCCAAGTACAAAATTTTCAATTTAACACGCCAGAGTGCTACTACCTCGAATGTGAATTGTGAATGCGATTTGCCCAAAAGTTAAGGATGAAATTTCTGCGTTGTTACGTGTCTTCCTGCCTCAACGTTGAGCTTGAAAGGCAAGATCAGGCAATGAAAGCTCAAGAACTGAATCATATTGCGGTAATGCATCAATTGGTTCTTTGCCTTGATATTTACGTGAATTCTCAATTGTCAAGTTCATGCAATGTATTTGCAGAGACTTGTTTTGGGAATTATTGGGGATGATAATGGTTTCGATTTTTGGCACACCGGCTCTCTCGAGGCACTTTCAAGGCCTCTCAAGGCATTATGGTAATTCTGCATTGAAAAAAAGGACTTGAGAACCGCACTTCAACGGCAGGACCATTGACCAACATCCCATAATTTAGGCCTTAGAATCCCCATTACTCAGAATTACTCTCCGTCAAATAATTAGTATGAGCAAGGTGTCAGAGCCCACTGATTCTGCATTGCTAACTCCATTGTTTTTCTCTTCAAAACGATTCTCTCGCTTGGGATGAACAAGAAATTCTGTCTGATGCTGACAAGCATTTATAAGATCTAGAGCAATTATAGGCTTTATACAGGTGTAGCGTTAATTGGGCTTCTCAGGTGAGATTCAATTCAAGATTCGGCTTGAGCACTGTCACGTTTCATTATTCGTAAAATCTTTTTGTTCCTCACTTTGACAAGCGACTTTAAACGAAATAATGCAGTGACAGTGACAAAAGGGCGTTTGAATTTTAAACAAACGATTAAAGCGGAACAATTAATTACTCAATGAAAAACAAATAAATCCTAGACCTAAACCTAGCCTAAATGGACTAATATTACCCTAATGCGATCCCTAGCTTTTGACAAATTTTCCACAAATGACAAATACCGCAGAAAACACCCGGAATAATACCAGTAACAGTAAAAAATGTTTATGAACATTTAACATGCGATTAATCTGTTTTCGAAATTAGTCGCCGCTGAATGCTTGTTTTTGGTAAAATTAAACAGCTTTGAAATTACACGGTTTGAAAGTGAGAAATTCGTGAATCGTTTCCCCGTCTTTAACGGTTTTAATTTCCAACTTTAAATTTTGAGGCCGAGAAAATTAACACCCTTTTAAACAAATTTTGAACGAAAGGACACATTATGCGAAGTACTGATGAATAAGGTAGATTCATTAACTCTATACTTCGTATGCAAGTATTGTGCGTTCGAGTTCAAAACATGCTTATTACTGTCAACGTTTATAGAGTTCTTTGCAAAGCTCTTTTTGTCTTCTCGTCTTGAAATTACGCTTTTTATAATTCTTTAGGAAGATTTACAGCGACTCGGATCTGTACACATCACAACCTTGTGGCTTTTACGATACTGTTTCTAAGACGAGTGACTCTTAATTAGTAATTCTTAAAAATACTTTAAGGCACTTACATGAGAATCATGATTAGGATGATGTTGTAGGACTGTCGTTATGCGCTGCTTTCCTTTGCCCTTCTGCTGCATCGAGTCCCAAACTTGTGCTAAATTCATACTCACATAATTATCCCGTCCTTCGGGGTTTTCCTTGGCGTCCCTCGGATGCGCATGCGCCTTGGGCGAACTCAGGATTTCGTACTCGTGGTCCTGCGGAATCGTCACCATTGCATATGCGCCCCCTGAGTCGAGGCGCTGATTCAGTTCGTCAGGGAGCGCTACAAGCGCTGATCCGGAAATGATCGCTTCCCGTAAGTCCGGAGGTACTCCGCTCAAGTCCACGACCATGTTTTGACTGTCTCCAGACACGATCATCACTTTTTCGTTGTTGTGGCTGGAAGGCGGAGAGGGGCCTCCAGGGCCTTTCTTTGGGAGAGGAATAATATCACCGGGTTGCTTTTGTAAGGGTGCTGGAGCCTTCTGGACTCCAGGATTTGGACCTGCGTCTGGAACTGGAATGAAGACTTTTGGAATCTTTGGAGCCTCATCTCCCGAATGGTCTTGAGTGGGACTCTGACGTACAAAAAATGAATGAGATTTAGAAATTTTGAATTAGGAACGCCAAAAAAAAACAGTTCTACGAATTTCCGTTCTGCTCAATTGGAATGCAAACAATGATTTTCAGAATTTGAAAAACAGGTTTTAGGCGTAGGCGTCTCAAAGTAATGGTCAATGGCACTTACCCGATCTGTTGAATTTCCAGAATCCGAGTCATCGTGGGAGTGACTGCGAAGGTGAGAGGATGTTCCCGTCGGCAACGCCTCGTAAATAGGAACCTTAAAAATTGGGCAATTAAATTACTTAAATTTACACCTCAATAAAATGTAAATTAGGGTATTGTTAAGCGATGTAAGTGGATTTACAATGCAATTGCATCCTATCTCACCCCAAAAAAGTAATTTCGTTTTTACAATTTTAAAAGATCTCTCACAAAGATATAAACTGGCAAATTTTTTAATAAGGTTTTTGTTGTTGTTAAGATTTATGGACTTAAAGATTAAAAAAAATTAAGACAACTATGGCCACTTAACAACTAAAATCAAATACTGGTTTAGAGTAAAGTTGATGTACCATGAAGATATGTTAGCATTTCCTATTATGTAATATTTTGTGAGAATGCGAAGAGTGAAGTAACTATTTTAACATAATTCGAGTTTGATGGATTTCGAATTAGCGTATAATTCGAGTCACATTATTTAAACAAAAAAAAATAGGGCGAGATTTACGATGGCTTCCTTTGATTTTCTTAGAGATTATGTAAACAAGAAAAGATCGTAATGGATAATGATGCGTTACGGATGCGTAAGTGGTTTTTCGTAAGACTGAAACCATAGCTAGACGCATCCGCTTCAATGTTTTTCACTTTTTTTCGTCACTTTTTCGCCTGATTTGACAGGTAAAACATGAAACCAATTAATTACCCGATCTGGCGTGGGTGGACCTGCCCCACTGTCCGAAGACACTTCTGATGGATCACTTAGTCTCCGGTAAAATTTTTCGTAATCATGGTACTCGTACTCGTAGAAATAGTCGTGACTCGCCATGATTACTTAATCGCACTAATTTATCACAGTTGGAGGAAAAATGCTATGTGCTTGGGCGACATTTTTTCACTTGAGCGCACACAACTCCCTTTTTAAATTTGCCACCAAAAACCCCAGTTTAGGCGTTCGCAGTCCTAATTTGACTATTTCCGGGTTGTCGCGTGGGTGTTTGGTAATTATGTGAAGTTGTACTACAAATGCTGAATGTTAAGTTAGTGTCGGAAAAAGAGGTTTGACCGCAATGCACAGTGAAGCATGGCATGACAAAGGACGACAGTGATACCTTGCTAACACCTCGACTCCTTCTGACTCCTTGTGAAAGTGAGAGGGTCTTGCAGTTGCCATTCTTTGGCAGCAGTGGGTCGGAAAGCACATATTTGTGCTGGCGAAACTTACCTGAACTTGCCCTTCATCTTGACGATAATGAGAATGAACAGGGGAATCAAGATCGAGCGTCCTCCTCGTAACGTGTTTTTGGGAAGTGTTGCCTAGCGTCGGCTCAGGTTTAGCGCCTGCGCCTTCCCAAGCATTGTGACTCGAGGAGCTGGGCCCAGTCCGCCATGTCGTCGTCATCGGATCGTTTGCCTTGACATACACTTGAGGCTGCACCCTTGTCGACTCGTCGAGATGTTCACCTCTGCTGGGGTCCTGCTCCTTGCCCAGCGGTGAACTTGAGGCGGGTGGCAGTGACTTGAGGTGGACCACTGCAGTGACGAGGGTGGGACTGTGTCCATCGACGCCAAGTACCTCTTCACGGCGGCGCTGTCCACTTGCCCAGGGCGGTGCGCAGGAGGAAGGTGTCAACCCAGCACCCACGCGACCTCGGCTTGACAGCAGTGCGTCCTTGACCAAGCCTGGGAAATTGCAAAATATTTTGTCACTTCAGGTATTCGTGGGAAATTACGACTCATTGCAGACGATTCACTATCGTTTTCTCCCCAATTTGTACTTAGCGTGTATACGCTAAATTTGAAAGGACAAGGTGACACGGAAGTCAAGACAAGATGAGCCAATCGTAAATTTGGAAATAACGAGACGACGCAAATTTATCAGCATTTATAAAAATTAAAGGAAATGGCACACATTTAGCAGCAATAATGAAAATTAATGGCAATAAGACTAAATCAGCAGCAATAATGGAAATTAATACCTATTCGAGCCGCCTCATCAAAACTAAACATTACAAATTAAGTAAAATCTGTACGTGCTTCATCAAGATATAGCATCAACGTATTAAATTAAATTTATATTAGTTTAAATGAAATAAAAAATCCTCCTACATATTCCTTATACATATCAGGTTATTTCAGTTGAAGGCGCTATTAATTATAAATAGAAATCCTAATTCAACTTTTTTTTTAAGTCTCACAATTTTGAGGAAAAAGCACTCTAAAATGTAACTACAACTAGTGATTTTTATTTTTCATTCTTTTCTTCAGAAGCATTAATTATTTCTTAGATCTTAATTTGAGAGGTGCAAAACGATATAAATCGAAGCTTTTAATGAAATTCGTAATAACATTTTTTTCTTCCTTGTCATGCAACAATTATGCTAGACTAGTTTACGACCATTTTTAATGACTAACTTCATTTTGTATGAGCAAGGAAGATCAAGATTTCACGAATCGTGCTTCTCAATAATTAATACTTCGCATTCGTCTAAAAAGTACAAACACGTGTATGACGCTACTGCCGCAATAAGTCTCCAATTAGTTCAAAATCTCGACCTTAGACAAGCATTAAAATTTTAGAAATGGCGTGATAAGGAAATCAGAAATTTTTCTCTACCGAAGCCTTCCGCACAGAGCATCTTGGACAGTATTCTGTACAGAATTATGCTTTAGATTTGCATCACAGATGAACATAATAAACAAAAAACTGCAATATTAAGTGGCTCAAACCTTGTAAATATAAAATTTCCATTGCAAAGTAGTGCATCTGTCATGCGCCATTACTTTTACTTGACATTATCGTTTTTGAGTCCATTGTTTTGACTTGAAAAGGCCAAAAATGGTAGAATTTTTAAAAAGTGACCTTAGGAGTAATTAAAAATGGATGGAAATTAATTGAGCGTTTTTTTTCACTTTTTGTTTCAAGCAATCTCGGCAGAGGATTTTCAACCTTCCACGACACATGCAATTTTATAATTAATCGAGAGTCATGAATTGGACACTTACTGATTCGTGTAGATTTGGTTGTTCCCTGTGCATATGACTCAATTTCTTTGGCAATTTCCTTGGCTGCAGCATAATGATCTGCGATTCCGCCAAAAGGTGACTTTGAAGATGTCGAAACGTTTCGAGGTCTTCGACTTGATGTCTCAGTCTCCTGCCTTTCTCCATCCGATTGAGGACTAGCACTGCTCCGTGTCATCACTTGCTTCACGATTCGATTTCGACTCAGCGAGTCAGAAAACGATGTCAGGCCGTCATCAACGCCATTTTTCACTTCGATGACATCAGACGTGTCCTCATCGTCGGTCAAGTCGTGTAGCAGTGGAGTTGGTATGGCGGAACTCCGCTTTCCGTGCCGAAACGACTCGAATAAATGATGACCGGAAGTCATCATCAGTAATGAATCAGTCACAATTGAGTCTTGTTCGGCAGAGAGTCTGCGCGGCGAGCTTGGAACCAACTTTCCATCGACAACTTCCACCTCTTCCGAAAAGGTGACCGATGGCTTTCGATGTAATGATGTTCCAGGCTTCTGGACTTGGCTATTTACTCGCTTGATGAAGGCAGTTGACAATTTAGAAGACGGAACGATTCGAATTGATTGAACATAGTTTGAGGATCGCTGAATTAGCCTCGCAGCGCCAATCTTGTCACCCGGCCGTTTCGCTAAAGGTTGCTGAATGTTCCGGATCGGAACAGGTATGGCGGTGATAGACTTCCAAGAATTTTTATTAGATGAACCGATCTTGGACTCGGCGATGGGTTCAAGCGACCGCCCAGCTTGTGGCGGCTCGATGGCCACAGCAATGCTGCTCACGAAAGCTGGATTCTGCTGAATGACATTTAGAATCGGTTCAACTGTGGCTGCGTGCCCCACCAACGTTGAGGCTTCGTGCTGCGTTAAAATATCGTCTTGGCTTTGAAACAGAGGCTTGGGGGAATTTGGCAAGGTTTTAGCGGGTCGAGCTTTTACGTCGGCTGAAATTGAAACCTGATTTGACCCTTGACTCGTGTGACTTTCGTCGTCACTTGGCCCACTGTCATATCCCGAAGAGCCAGAATGAATTCCCGGAGACAGTGGTCCTGGAGTAGCATCTTCTTCAAACAGTGGATTTACCCTGTTCAACATTTAAAAAGGCAGGTTTAAAACTCTTTAAACAAAATTCAGAATTATTATAAGGTAGCTTTCAGCTGGCAAAGAGCTGAGTATACGTTTACAAATTACAAATAATTGGCTTATAATTAATTGTACGTTGATTCAAGTGGCAGAATTTTTTTATTAATGATCAAATGTAAGATGCTATTCGAATCTGCATGAATCCCAAGGTCACAGAGGCGTTAATAAATGGTTGCAAATAATTTTTACACCAAAAAAAGTTGTGTAGGCAAAATGGGTGTCACTATTAAAATTTAAAAGTGAAAATGGAGCATATTTTTGGGCACAAACCTGCTCACGGCGTACACTTCATTTGGATTGGCGCTTGAATGCTTGGTGAATGATGTTTTTGGAAGTGATGTAACTGGTTGAACTTGGATGGTTGCCAGTGGATCATCCGTCGTTTCATGTACCCCGTCATGTCCAATCGAAGGCTTCTGCTTGAGCCACTTCAGCATCTTGTGGCCACAGCCTGGACAGGCGTGTCACGTCTCTTGGTCACTTATCCATAAAAAGTGATCAATTTATCCATGGGTGGAACAGAAGTCAGTCCTAGCGGGACTTGGAACCTTGGAATTTGGAGCGTGGTGGTCGCCAGCAGCAAGTTTACCTGTAAAAAATTATATAACGAAAACAATTCTGCAATTAAATTGGCATTGATATAAAAAACCTAAGCTTCATTATTACTATTTGTTCAATTTTTGCTAAGCTGCCCTTGAACTCCTCAATTTCTCATAACTGGTGGGCACACCCTTCCGAGGTGTGCGTTGGGACGATGCTTTATCAAACTAATTGAATTTGACAATTTACTTGTATAAAGAACAGAAATTGGGGAATTGCTGTTTATTACTGCGAGTTGGGCGCCATCACTTTTTCATTACCGCCAAATGGCAATGACTCTGAACACGCATCTACTTCAATGCGTCCTTGCTTTTTCTTGTGCGTCGCTGTCAACATTTTGTCATTGCCACGATGGAAGATAACAAATGAAAAAAATACAGTTACTGTCATTAGTCAACCTTTTAAAATTACAAGAAAATTGTAGTCACCATTCTGAACAATATGGAGAACGAAAAAACTCATGCGCATGCGCGTAACGCATGTTTTCTGAAGGAGACTTGCGACAGAATGCATTCAATTCTGAATGATTCTGATCCAGAAAGCGATCCTGCGTTTCCGGGTATAAAATATGTATTTGTTAAAAAAAAAAAACTGAAAATCTGGAATCGTACAAAAGATTGTATTCCATTTTTTTTTGTTGAAAAACCATTCTAAATACAATTCAATTATAAAGTGTGCCATTTTAAAATTGAAATTATTGTTTAAAATGAGGTGAAGGATGAGAACTGAACAATGTTATTCTACTCAAGTTTGAATACAATTAAAATAACAATCTCATGCCCACTCTTCCAGAAAATCAATTGTACCAAATCCATTAAACAAAAGCTAGGAAATGATTTATGGCTCACTTAGCTATAAATATTCTCTTGTTATTCATGTTAACAACACCTTTAACGTATCACAAGGGATAATGAATTGCACTTTACCTTTGAGGAGCGTCATGCGTAAGCGTTGGCTATCTGCTTCAATACAAAAAAAAAAAACGTAAGAGGGTAAAAGATGTAAGAAATTTTACTGTTCGCGAGGCAATTTAATCCAATTCACTTCGAACAAATTGTCTGGAATGAACAGTAGAAGCGCAAACAACAAAAGCAGAGATGAACTACCTGGATCTTCAAATCAGGAATTCTGAGAAGTCCAAATTCGGAATCTCGCCAATTTGCAAATATTTTCACCTGAAATGTAGCGCGTGGGCTTGGTGCTTTTCTAAACAGATCTTGTAATTTCCATTTGAAGTAAGAGAAAAGTAAATGAGAATAAATCCCTTTTGTGGGATGCTGCCAGAAGATGCTTCCAATTATCATTCTAATTCCATTGCCATTTAAGTAACGCCACTTTCGCAGCATCACATCACCCACGCACTTGAATCTTGAATAAAATGAAAAAGCGACACTCTTCCTGTAAGTGAGACGTAAGCAAGCCACTAATCGCTGAGTCATAAACCTCAATTGTTGTCTCATTAAACCACGGTTCACTGACTATTGGTGCTGTTTCCGAGGCTGGCCTTCATTTAAAAAAAATTAATTCAGAAAATATACTGACAATTTAAAAAGTGAATACTAATAGTTTTTCCAGTCCCGCACATCGTCTAATTATTCACCAATTTAATTTTGCAACTTTTACTAAATTTTCTTCAATATTACAATTTCTAAACTCTACGTACGCAGATGTGTAACCTGTAACTCGTCTTTATTATAGATTATGCCAAAAGTCAAATAAAGATTGATCGATTGATTGACTAGAAATTTCTTAGATAAGTTGAAATAAGTTGAATATGTAATTCTTCTAAAAAACAAAGCTTCAAAAAAAAGTCCCGAACAAGTAATAATTCCGAACAGAAATACCAAAATTAAAACAGCGAAACAACACTAGAATTTAAAAAGGCACACTTTTTAACCCATTTGATGGTTGTCCATTCACTTAAAACATCAATTAAAACCTAAACCTAAACCTAAATTCAACGTTTTCACGATCCTGTTATAAAAGATTTCGGAATATTGTAAAATTTAAATTATTGAAGCACTTTTTTTGAATATAAAATTATTGTATTAAAAATTGGCGTGAAAGAAATTTGTAAAGATTTTAAGTATCTTGGTATAAGCCTGGTGCTGTTTTTATTTGTTGCAAAAATCAAAGTTTGTTTTTGTTACATTTATTACGAAACACAACGGGGTTCAATTTTTTAAAGAACTCACTTATTCTCATCTTCAATCATTTTTTTTAAAGATTTCAAATGTTTTCCCTCTAAGTAAGCTGTTAGCCTAAAACGAATTACTGATTTCGACTTGATGTAGTACACTCAATTGAGTTCAAAATTGTAGATACTGTAGAAAATTGTCTAACAATTTTATCCTTGACAGGTCTGTGGAGGTTTACATGGAACACACTGTATTTTCCTTCCCAAATTGTCCAAATTGCGTCTAGAATGACCCATTGGGATGTCAGAGTGTCAAAGGAGATCATTTTCTTTTGTCCTGAAATTTACAGGAGTGTCACATTCTTCATGTCTAACCTTCTCCCTTCTGCCTCCATTGTTTTGGAAAAGGTTAAAGTAAATAACACATCCTGCCTTAGTTTGTTTTTTTGGTGAATTCAACACAATTTTTAGAATCCTGCTTGAGACAAAGGGAATTTATTGTTTGGGTTTACAGGACAAAATTAATTATTCAGAAAGATTTCCTGTCAAAAGCCTTCTTCCTTCCTCTGCTCAAATAAATAATAGTGGAGAGCTCGTTTGCAATGCAAATTGTTGATGATTGGGAGATTCCATTGCTTATTTGCTTGTTTTATGCTTTTGTGACGTAGGTATTAGCCGTGAAAAAATAAATTCCACTTGGGTGAATAATTGCAATTTAAGTGTATTTTGTGGTGACTTATTATTATCTAATGTAACAATAGGATATCTTTCCTTGTGCGTTGTGAGGTAGGTGAGTAAGTAAAAGACCTTCCATAATTTATGTAATGTTTCTATATTGTGGTCTTTGATGTGAATGATGCTGCGGTAAAAGATGAAAGATTAACATTGAACTCTGGCCTCCCTTGTAAATTAAAAAAGTTTTTTTTTTAAATTATCCTTGCTTATTTTCTTAATTTAGAATAATGGAATCTCTTTCTTTTTGCCTTTTTTCAAGTCATTAAAAATTCGTGATAAGGTGGAATATAATTAAATATGTGAATTACTACTTCTTAAACAGTAGCCACTTCCTAAATAATTGAGTAGTATGATTTGAAAAAAGGAATTACATCATATTTATCAAATACGAAGATTGAAATTTCATTTCTCGTGTTGTCATTATTAAGTAGCGTCTAGCTGCTTTATGAGAAGACTCAGTCTGTCCGTCTGTTTGCCCCATAACTCTCGAACGGGTTGACTTTTTGCAAATCTGTTTGCGGGATAATACTTTAGGGGTCAAGGATAAGGCCAAGTTTGAAGATGGGTCCTTAGGGGTCTGACCCTTCTCATCCATTTCGAACCCGAAACTGACCCCCAAACGGATTTTTTTTCAGGTTTTTGCATATTTTGCATCAAATTGAAAATTATGATGGTACGAACCATCCAGTTGACCCCTTACCCTTTACCCCAAAGTGCAATTATACTTTAAATAACCCCCACAACCGAAACTTCGGTTTTTTTCAGGTTTTTAATAATTTTGCATAAACGGAAATGCTATAATGATACCAATGACCCAGACCCAGGTGACCCCTAAAACCGAAAATTCCAGTTTTCTTTCGGGTTCTTATTCGTGGAGTTTGCTTGCATGCATTAGATCAATACGCTACTTACGTTAAAAATTGTGTTTGCAACGGTTTATTTTTAAATAAATTTTGTTGTGGTATTTGTTTGATTATTGAAAATATAACTATAGGACTTATGAAGTTAGGTAAGGTAAAGTTAACAATGCAATTTTCTTTAAATTGGCGTTGAAGCCAAAATCACAGTTATTGTTTCAGCCATGTATGTTCGTATATTTTCACATCTCTTTATCATTCATCATTTTCATCTTGTGGAATGCTGGAAATAAAAATTACGTTTTAAATAATTTAAGAGAAAGTTATTTAGAAACTTGTAGGGTTCAAATTAAAAATAATCTGAAGACGTCAAGTACTTAATTATGCAAAGTGGTGTTGATTTATACCAAATTCCAGTTTCAGGTTACGCATCGGGCAAACTGACAGAGTTTATTTATGGATGCTCTGTTTAATGAGGTATAAAATTCTTTCACCATTCTTTACGTCAACTGGAAACTTTTAGAGGTTTCTGGATTAAGTTTTTGAATTCTTCGGGATGAAATAATTGGCAATTATAAGTTCCAAGGAAGATAATTATCAGGAAGTACTTGTTCAATGGCTCAACAAAGTGTATCTTGACTTATTTTTAGCTATGACACTCACGCCACTGTAATCGACAGATTCACTAAATATTTCTAAATATACCACCGACACATTTCCTTGTTCACACTCCATTCTTGTCTTTGCAATAAGTCTGCCTCTTTCAAAAAGTAAGAGCCCTGTTTTTGTAAGATTCAGCTTACAACAGATCGTAATTTTGCTTGAATGGATTGAATTTTTAAAATAGTTGAATTTGTTATTGATTTTATTAAAATTCAATGTTGGTAAAAAAAAAGCGACAACACAATTTTTAGGTTCACTGAATTGTCTAGAAAGATCAGAATAAGTGGAAATCATTTTTAAAATGTCGATGACATATTTTAGGTTGAAAGAAATCTAGAAAATATGAATACGATTTATGCTTGTTAGCTTGACGCGTTGAGATAAAATTAATGTCCGTATTAGCCTAGAATTCTTCAATGTCGCCCGAAAATTGAATTGTCATGTTTTACTCGTTTTTTTTGTCATTCCCAAGATTTGAGATCAGAGAATCTCTGAGATTTGTCCTATTTTTAGTGCAAATAAAAATTCCGTGACGATGTTTGCAAATTTTTTTCATATCTAGTGGGACGGGCGAGGATAAGTGTATTTCTAGAATGACATTGAAATCTAGCACTTGGTTGAGTGGAGGGAAAGGCGCCGATTGCCCGGAATTCCAAACCGTAATAAAAATATTGCTAATATGCGCTTTCGTTTTTTTTAATATTAAAAAGGATCTTATGGCACATTTCCACGAGTCGAGGGTGCGTGACTGCCAAAGTCAAAATAAAAGAAACGCTTTGGATTCGGAACCTTTGCAGAGATCACATTCAAGAGGCTGCAGAAGAGTGTCTTATCTAATTAGCGAAATCTTGGGGAAATTTCTGGATGTAATCAAAGCGGATTCACGAAGTAAAAGTTTTCGATTTAACAGGGCCGTCCCTGCAGCTGTTCAAGTGTTTGTCACTGTAATAAATTAGAATTGGCCGGAAGAGACGCTCTGATCTGCCAAGAACTCCCATTCTACTCCACTTCCCAACTATTATTGTGTTTTTGGGTGTTAAAGCATAGAATTCGGATTTATTTAATTTTTATTACCTCTCCAGCCCTTCTATCTCAAGCATCTGCCCATCTCCCACATTTACAGCAATTAAGAACCCTTCCAAGTCCTGCCACAAAGTACCTACATTTGGCATTTGGAAAAGCATTCTTTCCTTGAGTGACACTTAATTTTAGTTTTCATGGCACATCTACTAGAAGCACAAGGCGACGCTCTCCACGCCGGAGTTACAGGTCTTTATAAGAAATTTTAAACCAAATTGTAAAAAAAATTAACCCAAATTTTTTAGATATAACTCGCTTTTTAAAAACTAAAGCAAATATTAAAACTTAACAATATTTCACTAGCTTCGGAACTATGAATTCTGGCAAAACTAATGTAAGACTATTTGTAAGACTTTAGTAATTCTATGCTTTCTTCTAATTATGTTCTTCCAACCTAAAATGCAATATACTCTTAATACTGTTTCACTAAAGTAGTATGTATTTTAGCTGAGCCTATAATTTGAGCCATTGTGCTGCCTATTTTTCTGATATTTCTTTTATGTAAAACGAAAATTGTAGAACTAAAGGTTTATGTTATAAAAAATTTAAATTAGGATTTTGATCAATTTGGAAATCACTTAAACGGACCTTTTAATTCAAAAAATATATCGTGAAGGTTTTGACTGTTCGGAGACACTCAAACACGTTTCAAACACAAATAATCAATAGAATAAAATGGCAAAGAGGATTTATGTAAAAATCATTATTTGTAAAATTTGAAAACTATGCCAGATTAGAGCCAAAATTAATATTTTACAAGCATCGACATCTAATTTCTACATTAAGAATGTATGTTAGCTTTCCTTTTTTGCATGTAAGTTTTAATTTGTAAAATAATGTGGAGTTATGTTATTCTACTCATTATGAAAGCGTTTCATTTTCTCTTGCAAGATTGGGCCATGCAGATAATGAAAAGGAACATAAAGCAAGTAGTGTTTCTATTTTTGTGGTTTACTAAAATATATTAATTACAACACACACACACAAACTTTCAAAATTAATAAAACAATTCTTTTGGCTAATATTTGCCTTACCATTAAGCGAGAACAAATTACTTAAAGGGAAAAAATACTAAAAAGAAAAATTGGAGTGAAAACTGTGGTGAAAACGTATTGTTTGAATTTGCAATTAATTAAAGTTCACTTCAAATTTTAAAGGTCACTGATGACGGGATTCTCCACCGTTACAATTAAATTAGTAGTGCGTATGTAGCCCAGAATTAATCACTTGCACTTAATTTAAAAAAGTGAAATTCTCATTTAACTCGATAATTTCTTCTTTGTAAAAGAGTGCCAAAATTCTTGCGAGTAATTTTGTGGAACCATGTGGAAACTAATTGCTTTTAAAATAACTGCCTACCAACACAATTGCATTACCTAAAAGTCCTCAAAATTGAATGTCATTTTTGTGTAACCTATTCTTAGGGGAATGGATGAAATTTTTCATCAAAGCCAGACGGCGTGGGAGTGAGGCAGAAGGCGTGACACAGGCAGTCATTGTGGCTTTCGATGGTAATAATTTCACGAAATTGTCTTTGCCAACAATTTAAAAAAAAACGATATTCCCACTTGTCAAAGGTCCTTCAAAACCACTTATCAAATTCCAGTACAAACCAGATACGGTGGTTGTTTTATACAAGGCGGCAGTCTGCGGTGACTATTTGCTGGAAATCAGCAAGGGTGGTGAAAAAATTAACGGAAGTCCATTTAAAGTGGTCATCAAAGGGGCTGCTGTAGTGCAACCCGAGAAAATACGAGTAACTGGACAGGGTTTAGATGAAGGAAAGGTCAACGACCGAAGAGAGGTCATTGTTGACTATTCTGAATCAAATGTAACAGGTAAGCAAATAAAAATTGATGTTTTTAATTGCCGGTGTCCAATGTTTTCGATGCGCTACTGATTGCTTTCTCTAGTTCGTAGAGTGAAAGTAAACTCACCTGAATTAAAAAATATACAACATAAACTTACTACAACATATAGAACTTTATAGAATTTTTTTTTAAAACGCTCTACTACGTATACTAAAGTGATCTCAATGCTGCTTAAATTTTTTTTTAAATAGATTTAAATTTCTCTAATTCAAAATAATTTGTTCTAGGAGTAATGAAAGTAGCTATGGAGGGTCCTACGTTCCAAATGCTGAAATACGGAAAACCCTCAATTTCAGTCCTAGACGGAAATAATGAAGCACACAGTCGAACATAACTCCGAAATTTATTTGACGTAGATTCACAGCGCAGATTTTTTTATGTAAAGTGGGAAGAAAAGTATATTAAATCCATCAACCTGAAAGAAACCATTAATCTTGAAAGTAGCTATGGAGGGTCCTACGTTCCAAATGCTGAAATACGGAAAACCCTCAATTTCAGTCCTAGACGGAAATAATGATGGAATCAAGAAAATTCAGTACACACCTAAATTTGCCGGGAAGTACAAGCTGCATGTGTCGTTTGACGAAGCCAAAGTTCCTGGTAGTCCATTTCCAGTTAACGTAACAGAATGAGCATTTAAAAAAAATTAAAAATCAAAATGGAAGGCCTGTCAAGGAAGTGGAAAGTGGCGCATTTTGTGTCAATTGAAATTTAATATTAGTCGTCGTACCCTCTCCTCACTCGAGTATGATCTTGCAGATTGTATTTTTATCAATTGAGCCAACAGTATCCAAGTCCTAATAAATTACGAACGTATGGAAACGTTATGACGAAATTCATAACACGCGCTTCCGTGATGGTTCGGTTACTTTAATTATCATATTATACCGCACCCACGCATGTGCCCTACTAACACGGCCCTCTTGGCTCGACGCTCTATCAAAATATCTTCGAAAAAAGCACACAGTCGAACATAACTCCGAAATTTATTTGACGTAGATTCACAGCGCAGATTTTTTTATGTAAAGTGGGAAGAAAAGTATATTAAATCCATCAACCTGAAAGAAACCATTAATCTTACCAATGTTTATGTAAGGGACGCTTTTATCCTGACTCGCGACTTTAAGATTCCTTTTGGATTTCGCGACTCAATAATTGGCATCTCGGAAGGTCGTAAAATATTGAGGAATGTCGGTAGATTTTTTGCGTTAAACCAAAACACGATTTTCGCGAAAATATATTTTCAACTTCTCGATTAGCGAATTCGGATAGATAATAAGAAATCAAAGTATTGTGCAAGTGTGCGACCTTCGACTAATTGCTAAAACCATAAAGATGCCTGAAAAAGATGCCTGTTTTTTAAGAGGAATTCACTTGTAAAGCTTCCAAATTACTTTTGGTAAAGTAGCTTTAATGTTAAGGACGGGCGGACGGACGGTAAGAAATGAACATAAAAATGAAAGTTTTGGCAAATGCGCCAAAAATTCTTTTCTACAATAACCTTAAATTTTCGAGCGCAGAGATGCAATATTAGTATATCAAGGTAAGGAAAGGGAATAATTCAACCAGATTCATAGTCGACAATGCAGTGTAATTGTTGTCTGATTTAACGGCCAATTCCTTGTATCAAGATCATGACGCGTGGTGGACCGCAGCCAGTTGTTCAAATTGTAACTATTAACCTAGACGGTCCGGTGGACAAGAAGGCCAGAGGAAGATATTAATATGGCCGCCACAATTTGCTTAATTTACACCCTTGGCATCTTTAATTTGACTCAGGAGGCGGAAAAATTTACATTTTGACGGAAAATATTGAATTTTGGAGAGAAGAAATACAATTTTGCTACAAAATTCACTTTGCAAATTCTTGAAACACGAATTTCACAAGAAAAAAAGCTCTCAGGAATGATTTGAAGCATCATTTTGAGTAAGGAAAGAGGTGTTAATGAACTTTTAATCTAGTACTTATTGCGTGATCCAAATGCTCATCAACGCGGAAATTATTCCTTGTTCAGTCTTCAAAGTCGTTTTAAGGATCAGCTAAGAAGAGGATTCAGTCCTGCATGCCAAATGACTTCACTCTTGCTTTCACTTTTGAAGCAATCTGCGTTAACGACTCATTGCGTCTGCGCAGGATCAAGTATGCGTTCCACAATAAGGGATGACCTGTTTGTGGCTTAAATGCTAAACGACACCTTAAGTGCTCCCAGGGACATGTGCTCCTGTCGAGTCATTCATGCCACTCACTCAGATTAATTAATTCGCTAATTCAGTGTTGCCAAACGTTTAGCACGACTCTGACACCTCTTGAGAATTTCTTTTAAAATATTGAGAAACGGAGTCGTAAATTCGTAATTTACAAGAAAAAAAATAGCACCTTTTTTAGAAATCAGCACTTTAAAAAAACATCACTTTTTATTAAAGCTTACCAAGTAATGGAGCATCCGATTTCAGCGTCTTAGCATTGTACGCTTCTGCACTTAAAAAAATTCCTTCTCAAAATTCGAACTTATCACTTCACATCAATATCATCGCTGCGAAATCAGGTTTCGATGAAATCAACTCAGGATGGCACGGTGTATTTATTAAAACCAACTTTTCAGAACAATTCGGTAGTTCTATGAACAGAATTTTAAAACTGCTTCAACTTGCTCTTACGTACACGAGAGTTCTGCGCCGTATTATGTCGCATTATGCAAATTTTAAACGTAGGGCAAGTTCCGTTCCATGAACAATGAAAAAGGAAACAATGGGGGATTTGGTTCTTGATTTCTTTGAGACGCTTCTGCGGCTAACTACTACCGACTACTGCTTTACTCCCCATCAACCTTTTAGGCAGCATCAGCAATTTAAAGTCGAATTACGAATCTTAAGCCCTAAAACTTTCAGAAGTCAATGTAAGTGCACGATAAATTGAAGTCCCACAAAAGCGCTTGTTAGTAGGTGCTTACTGATGCGTAGTGAGGCTCTTGTACTTAAACTAACATTGTTCAGAGAAGCCCAATGCCAATTTTCAACAGAAGCAACAACAGCGTTTCTTCCTTTTTACTCCCAAGCTCCAGAAAAACGTTTTCCAAGTCTCAATTGACCAATTTCTGACACAATCCCAGACTCCAGAAAAAAGATGCAAGTTCCAGAAGACAAATTCCAAATTCCAGAAAAACAAAATTAGGTTCCTTCTTTATTTCATTATCTCTCAAATCTCCTGAGTACAAAAAGTGGATTATACAATATTGTGTAGGGCTTTAATGATCTTTTTTGAGTGACTAGAGAGGGAAGATGAACAAGAAAATAGAAAGTCTTGTGCGGAACAGTTGGAAAACCAAGGTACTTGGAGGCGTTAGAAAAAGGTTGGCAACCTTGAAGGTAAATAAAACTAATGTTGAAGCTGCTCAAGCGTTTTGCGCTGATTTGAATTTCACCTTTCAAATCATACGAGAACGCCTGAAGTAATTGAGCCACCGTAAATTTCTTCATCGTTCCGCTCATCGCGACCCACGAGTCCAGGATTGGCAATGCCTTGACTCGCATTCTGGCTCGAAGACCCCTCCTGCCTTCTTCTACAAATAAATCAACGAGGACGTTTTAATAACTTAAAAAGAAAAAAAGTGGAAGTTTTTTTTTTTATTAATGTCTTCGCCCACCTCTAGTCATCATCATAATAGCCATATCTTTTTGAAGCAGCAGAGAAAAAAATGGGAAGTCGTTGTTGATGGAGATGAAATGAATTTTTTGGAAGAAAAAAAATGTTATTTGACTTACTCGTGCTCAGATGAAACGGTTTCATCAGTAATTTCCTGAACAGGGGAAATTGGAGAGTCAATTTGTCGGGATGAGACCACAGAAAGGTGGTAAGGAAGTAGCGGAGTGCTCGTTAAGTGACTGAAGGAGTGCAACGGACTCATTGGATGCTGACTCCCGTTGAGATCATTTACAGGATCTATAAATTAATATTGTTCAAATTTAGTTTAAAAAAGACTTTTTCTTTTATAATTTGTACATTTTAGTTTAAGTTAAATTTAGTTTAAACTTAAACAAAAATTTCTAACCAAAAATTATGCGGAAGGCTTTGTCGACAAGTTGTTTAAGTAATATTTTCCTTGTGCAGAAAATACAATTTTCTCTGATCTAAGAGTTGGAGAAGATGCCATTTTCTCTCAAATGAGATTAGGAGCAAATTTTCTCAAATTTATTTTCTCAAGTCATTTTTTCTCATAAAGAGATTCGTAGGAAAAAAAATGAATAAAGGATGATTTTCTTATGATAAAATTTCTCAAAAATCTTTATAACGTTGAGAGTCGCGCTGGATTCGCAAAGCACGAAAATTTAATTTGTGATAAACCTTACCTTGAAATAAAAATGGCAACTTTTCACCGTATTTTGGTTCTTCTGGGATATATCCTCCGTGATAAGCTTGATGGATATTTTCTGAAGAATTTAGTACTTTGGGATAGGTAAAATGTTCTTTGGAAACGGGAGTCCCATTGGGATTTTCATTATCGGATCCCGAGTTTCCGGAGCTACGACCGCCCAGCGTGGGCCGCAAATCTGCGTTACCGGAAACGTAAATTAGAATAGTGCTCAAATTTTTAAATTTTGCAAACTAAAAATAACGGTCGAGGAAACGAGAATAAAAAGAAGCATTTTAGTTCTGCAGAAAAACTACCGCGATAGTTCATTCCATTGGAATTTGAGGCAATATTAGGAGTCCAATTAGTTGAGTAAAGTCTAGGTAAAGCAGGGAGCTTGACAGATGGAACATGTAGTGTAGATAGAGAAGCTGAAACGTTTCGTCGAGAAGTGGGGGAGGGGCTTATGAGGCCTGGAAGTAAGCGATAGGTTCCGTAACCACTGATCGCTGAAATTATTATGTGTTACCAAAACCCAATTTGTACAATTTTGGAATTTAAATTTAAGCGCCCTATTACCAATTGTAGCTCCACGACCGCGGTCCTCTGTTGTAGCCTCATCTTCATCGGAAGAATGCGAAGATGCGAGCTCGAGGGTATGCTCACCATCAGAAGTGCCCTCTTCTTCTTCAGATGAGCGCTTCTTGCGCTTCTGATAACTTTTACGCTGAGAGTCGACTACGTCGCTTTCGTTCCCCTTATGGAATCGCTGCTGCCTTGGAGCTGACTTCACGCCAAAACTATGGAATGTGTCAGTATGGAAGGGGCTACTGGAAGTCTTGGTCGTGGAACGAGACGTCGTGGAAGCCGTGGAAATGCCCATGGATCGGACACCTTGAAACATGTCACGTCTCAAATCGTCCACCCTAAAACCGCTTGTTTCACTGTGGTACGCTAAGGCCGATCGCTGCAAAAATTATTGACAAATTATTTATTATTATATTTAAAATATATCTTCAAGAAAAAAATGGCGCAGTTTTAAACAATATTAAATAACACATAATGGGAGCAAACGCACGAATTCCAATAACTTACGGCAACGTTCGTGACATTCAAATCTTCTTTAGTTTTGAACAGAGTTCCAGCTCGAATGTAGAGACTGTCCTTGACGCGCTGATTTAAAATGCAGTATCCCAGCGCAATGTATAGGCCAAGCAGCGCCACTGCAGCGCTGATTGCGTACTGCCAAAGAGAACTTCTTTCACTACCACCTAGGAGGCAAAGTGCCCATACGCTTCCAACAATTGGCAGCAAAGTGAGATCCATCCAGAGCAGTGTTCTGTAAATTAATTTTGATATCAGTTTAAATTAATTAAAATTTATAATTAATATAATTTGTATAATTGATTATGATTAATATTTTAAATAATGAACTAACAAATTTCTATGAATTACCTCATACTTCCCGAATCAACCACGGAATCTTTAAGTGTGAACGCTGCGCGGATTGCAACAAGAAAAGTGAACAAGCTTCCAATAACGCATAACAAAATGGGGCCAACCATTCCCCAAACAATTCCTTCGTGCAGCGAAAGCCAGCAACTATAGTTAATAAAAAACGAAATTAATTACAATTAAGTGTAATTAATTTGAAATAACTAAACCTACAAAAACTTGTTTCCGTAATGGTGAGCCCTGACTCCTAAGCTCAAGGCGACGCACAACAGTGGAAAGGCGTAGCCCAGCGCATAGTAGACCAGAGCCGAACCGTGATTGACATCGCGCACTTCCGTGAACATTCTGCGCAGAAGCAGGGATGAGCCAAAGAGCCATGCAAAAACCGAGAGCCAGAAAAAATGGAGTCCAATCGCGAGGATTCGACACGGAATGTCGTTTTGTACTAAAATCAGTCTTAGCTTCAGTCCAAAAAGGTAGAGCAGAAGCGATATGAGGAGGTTGAACAGGAGATGCTTGTGGATTGTATTTGTGATTGTCGAAGGGACGGGCCCCTTGAGAAGGCCAAGGGCCACAAGGGCTCCGAAAATTAGAACCAGAGAGAAAATGAAGGATACGTATGAAACTATATCTTCGATCAGTAGTGGGCGAGGTATGTCCTATGATAAAAATAGTTGTTTATATATTCAAAATTTTAGCCTACAATTTAAGTGTGCATACTTGAGCGGCAGTATTTTCTACTAGAAGGGCAAACGTTGACAGATGCCAACAAGTGCAGTTGACGGTCAGAACATTGCCCATGCGATGCGCAACGTAGGTTTCTTCCGCCTGCGTCAAACATGGGCGCGTAGTCCAGCCCCCATTGACGTCGTCAGTTGGCTCCTCCCATATGACGCATTGCGGGTTGGAGGAATCAATGTATCGGCCAAAGAGCTCGTAACTAATCCTAATGGGACTCGTTTGTTTACCCGTTCGAAGTCCCGTTCGAGATGCTAAAACGCTTAAAGTAATTATTGGCGAATGGGCAACGAGTTCGGAATTGAAGCGTCGATCCACGTCGCTCTTGAATCGCTTCGGAAGAATATGCCAAAGGCTATTGTACTCAATGTAGCCAACTACTGCGTTTCCAGCCATTTCTGGAAATCAAGAAGAAAAAATGTAAATGCAAATCTTCAGCATATACGTTTCTAAAATTAAAACAAAGGTTTATAAAAGGAAATAAGGAGAAAGTGTTTCGAAAAACACCTTGAAAAATTGCTTGAATCTTTTGTTTAAATATTTAGAAAATAAAATAAAAACAGAAAATAAATTAACAGAAATCATAGGTACCTTTTTCTTCGTTCAACCCAAGGACATCCAGTGGAATGATTATTTTTGTGTTTGAAGCGTATCGCTTCGGATCCATCACAATATTGTCATACTTGGGAAAGCGCACAGCTCGCTTCTTGAGGGTATTGACCTCGTAGAGGTCATAGCTTGATTTTAATTCAAGGTCTTCAAAATTCTTCCTATCCTTATTTTCCCAAGTAAGTTCTACCGTGTCCAATCCCAAAACTAAACCAAATCAAAATTTTAAAGTTTTTTTCTTCTAAAATGACACATCGATTTCAAAACTTACCCATATTTGGTGTTAGAATTTCAAACGGCCTCGTATACGTATCTTCTTGATTGAGCGTTAGTTGGGCCAAATAGTCGTCCATGATTTTTAACAGCGTATCAGATCCGATCTGATACAAATCTCTGATCCTACTCCAATCAGATGCATATTCTTTTGATGTAATTTTGCTTGTAGAAAGTGCTAAATTCTAAAAAAAAATAATTATTATTTTTAAAAATATCTGCAAAAATGAAAACGTTGTTAAAAACGGGTTCTTTTTACCTTAATAAAGTTCTTATCCTGACGGTGACTGAGATACAAGCCCTTTTGCTCCAATTCACATCGTATCAAATGTCGCAAAAGACGCAAGCTAACCCACAAATCATTTCCATAAATATGCTTGGAAGTATTCAGGGCTTTTTGGAGGTCAAACGCTAATTTCGTTGAAAGTAGTGGTGAAAGTAGAAGGTCACTCGAATCTAACTGAGCAATCACATTTAAAATAGAAATCAACGACGTAGATGTGCAATTGAAAACGTCTGGATTTCCCCATCCTCGTGGATCGACACAGTCCCGAGTAGCTAGGCCAATGGCTCCTGATGGACAGTCATGGACAGCGGTCGTCGTGAACTTTGACCTTGGCCACCATATATCATTGGAAAACGACCTAGGGCAGCCATCTTCCACAACTGTACAAAAAACATTTCGTTCAACCGTCTTCTCTTGTCATTTAAAAAAATTACAGCCGTACTTTCGCAGCCAGACGAAGTTACTTCAGCAAACGGATTGTTGCAGCTGTCACAACGGTTTCCAGAAACGCCGTTCCGGCACTGACAATTTCCGGAAAATAGGTCACAGTTTTTGCTGAGAGATCCAACGCTGTAGCACTGACAGTCCTTGCAATTTCCATCTTTTTCGTAATGGTGTTCCTATTACAGAAAAATTTGGTGTAGAGCGTTTCATTATTTAAGTACAAAAAAGTAAGTGAATCAGCGCCATTTTACCTTGCATTTACACTGCCCTGATTTCTTGTTACATTCTGGACTGAAGTTTTTGTCCGCTTGACAGGAACACGGTGCACAATCTGGCCAATTCCACCATGTCGAAGGGCATGTTAAATCCAGAAGTTCCTCGCAATTTCCGCCACGGAAGTATCGCTCATTGCATTTGCATGTATAACCTCTTGAATTCGACAAGTCAAGGATGCACGTACCATTATTCTTGCACGGTTTTAGTTCACAAATTGGCAGGCAACTGGAGCCAGTATACCCAGGGTCGCAGCGACACTTATGTCGACCTCCCTCTTCAATGCAAGTGGACCTTGGCGGACAACTGGCTCCAATACTGAACATTAGAAAAAATCATTTGCGGCTTATACATTTTCACGGTGCGCCGTTCAGATGCCAGAAACTTACCACGCAGTCGCAAGATTACAGCCTTCGCTGACACTTTTCTCCGTAGACGCTTTCCTTAAATAAGACTTCGAATTTCCGACACGCACGTCCTGATGCCGATTATAAAAGTTCAGCAGTTAATATTTAATATTGTTTTAATAATAATTAATATTGTCAGAATGGAAATACTTTGGTAAAATATTTGATCGAGCCGTACCTGCACGCAGCCGTCAAAGGCCTGTTCAGCTCCCCCTACTAAAACTTGGCTCACGAACAAATTTTGAAGCTTCCCTTCAAATTGAACCGTGATTTCGTGCTGGCCATAATCCAATGAGAACCAAATCTCAGCGGTCATCCACTTGACCTCGATGTTGTGCCAATGACCGTCGTTTACCCTGGGGAGGCTAATTGGAATTTTGTTTCCCTCTATCGTGTAATGTAGAAGGCCATTGTTTTCCACCGTTAGCGACACGGTGTCGTTGTTGCTAAGCGTTGTGCTCAACAAGGCTCCGGAATGGCGCAGGGTTCTAACCGATATTGAATTGTACCATGGAAATTGGATCGTTTTCAGCGGCGTGGTGAACAGCAGAAAACTACTTTCCGATCTCAAAGTCCAGATTGGTTTGGAATCTGAACGAAAACGTATTTAGCTAAAGCATAATACCGAATTTATATTAGCTCGGATTTATATACCTTCAGAACAGTCTTTTTGCCCGAATCCATCGACGCAGTGACATCTATACGTTCCCCACACCTCAATACATTTACCGCCATTTTTGCACGGTTGCAATGCGCAGAAGCTTTTCTTTTCTGGACAGCCTGAT
>VYYI01000492.1:0-30620 GCA_021029175.1 Bilobella aurantiaca
TGCGTTTTAGTTTTATTTTTGGAATGAAGCCACGTAAAGAAATTGATGCAAATGTAAAATATCATTGTTAAAAAAATACTAAAAGGTTAATTTTTGAATTTCAATATAAGTTATAACATTATATTAATTGTATTATTATTTTCATTGTAATGCTTTTGACCTTATAATGAACGCTGCAGCAATGTTGCGCACGCGCGGACTTCTCATGAGAGCAACAATTGTCAGAGAGTTTCCGAGAAGGCCAATTATCATTATGATCACGGTTAGAGTTGCAGTGGTCACTACCGCAGTCTCGGAAAAACTAAAATCAAAAAATTAATAGCTAAATTGTTACAATTGCATGAAGACTCCTTAGATTTTTGTATAAGTTGTAAATGAATAGGCAAAAAAATCACATATTTTTTATTTTAACCTTATATATCAATCATGAAACTTTGTTTAGAAATTTTAAAATAAAATAATTGCTAAATACCAAAATTAAACAAATTTGGGTCTAAAAAATTCAGACTTTGGACTATTAATAATAATAAATAATTAATACTATTGAAAAATACAAAAGCGTTTTAAAAAAATTCAAGATAGTCAGTCACCTGGCCAATTCACTAATTTCGCCAGTGACATTATGGTTTATGCACTCTTCCATTCTTCTGTTTCTTTTCCTAGAGATTCACACTGACTGTTTTACATGGTACAAAATTCATTACTCTTGTTTTGAACTTCCACTTTTTCCTTTACAGAACCATGTGCAAGTTACAACTGAAAGTGATGAATTTGTTAGCGTATTTCTCGCTCAAATCCCCTTGTCTTCCCTAATTTGTCTTCAATTGATTCCAATTGAAACCCTATGAACTCATCCCGCTCTGTCACGCTTCCAAAGAAACATTCACGCCTATAAACGATGTTCTACATAAAGTTTAGTAAATATAAGCAACTGAAGTAACAAAAAATTGGTCTACTGCTATTAAACTCGATAGAATAATACAAACCCTACACTTTAAAGGAAGCTAAATTAAAACAAAGAAAAACACGTGAAAATAAAATGTAATGAGACTTGGTATCACTTTTTGAAATTAGACTTTGCACAATATAGTATTAGAATTTCTTCTATTTCAAAATGGACTGACATCGGCATCATTGTCCAAACAGGCACTTAAAACTAAATAGCTTCAAATAAGGACATGTTCCATTAAGTCCACCGCAGTTCAAGTCACAGGAGACATAACAAACCGAAATTAATGGAACTGCACTGTGAGAGCAATGTTACTCAACTTGCAATTAAACTCCATTTGTTTACACTACTTCAATTCAACTCTACTCAGCAATTAATTGATACAAACGGAAATTCCAAATGGACTCAATTTAGCTTTGTTTTTTGAACAGAAACTCACCAAGTTGTCACTACTTTCAGTGTAATAATTTTTTTTTAGAAAAATTGTTAGTTAAGTCGTTTTAAGTCTAATTACAAATAGACTAACAATAACTTGCACTTTGTAGTCTACGATTTTTGTCCAGGCTATTGTCCAAAAGTCAGTCCAAAATAGAACTTATCAAACACATTTGGTAAATTGAGTGTTGATAGAAGGCAAGAAACGCTGTATGCCAACTGAAATAAAATCTTTCAAAAGCTTACGTAATAAATTGTGGAAGAAAGTAGGGAGCCCTTTCCTTTTAGAATGTTTAAAAACACACCCCTTCAAAAGCACTGTGCTTTAAAACAGGAATTTAGAAAATTCAACCCCATCCCCTCCTCTGACAGTAATTTATTCTTATTGTTTATTTCCTTACGGCTCAATCTCCTTTGCTGCTAAGTTAACACACATTTGTTTCTACAACGCTAAACTCTGCAAGGTACAAATAAAAGCCTATGAATAGAAGTACACAATTAAAGGCATAATTCACACAATCGTAGTGTAATGGTGTTTTTTTTAAATAATCGTTCAAAATCAAACTAAAATTTAAGTATGTTATTTATATGTTTTCCTCTGTAAAATACACCAGTATGATTTTGTATTTGGAATAACTATTCAATGTAGCGGTGCAGATTTATTTGAATGTTGCCTCACCCCATGGAGTGGGTCGTGTTTCCTTTTGAAAATATCAATGATGATCTTCAACCCCTACTTAAATTCCAGTTTTGTTTCAATTTTACAAGGGACTAAGCATGTGTCACAAGGCATTTATCTGCCAGAGTTACGTAAATAAATATTCCAAGGCACACATCATGAATAAGTGTCATTGTTCGGCTAAGGACCCATGTGTCACTAAACACACCCCCTCAAGGGCTCTCTGATTTTGTGCCTCCCTTGACGCTGAGTCACTTTGGTCCGTTTTAAATTAGCAATAATGAGGATGTGGAAAGTCACTTCATGAGAGGCACGCTGCCGTTAAACAGGAACCTTAACTCTTTTTTCAAAATCAGCAGCTGACATCTTATTTAATGACAAGTATTTGTCAAAGGTGGAATTCTATAAAAAATAAAATACAGTTAGGCTACTGTGAATTTATTTATTAAATGTGCCTCTGCAATTCGTAAAATAAATTAATTTCAAATTAGAAACTCAATATTATTTTTTATATTCCATATTAAATTGGGATATAAATTATTAAATTAAATTGATTAAAGCATTTAAAATAGTTACATTTGTGGTTTCACTAAAAATTTATTTATTGCATATTTGTTGTTTCCAATTACTTGTTTACAAATTAATGATTATGAATGACTAAAGTTTCACAAACACGAAACAATCTGAAGATGATTTGGAATACGTGTTAACTACAGTGAGTGAGCATGTTTTAAATATGTGAATTTTAAAAGCTGTTGCCTTTCCACAGGTGTTATGTTTACATTTTTCCACTATTAAACCAAATTTGAAGAAGTGGAAAACCTACGTGATTTTTTTTAAATAGGATTTCGTATGGAATGACAAAAAACGAATTACATGTTAATATTCGCTCTCATGCTAATCTTGTTGCAAAATTTTGCCAAATGAAGCAGACAGAATTTAATGATAAAGAAGTCATAGATGAGTTTAATTTTAAATGTTAAGTCTGTGCTAATCTTAATCATCAGAAGTAAAGAGGAACAAAACTCGGCATTTTAAGACCTTCTAAAAATAATAAGAATTCAATAATTGAAAACACAAAAATAAACGTTATTGCGCGAAAGCAATATGTGCAAATGCAATAAGAGTGTAAACGAAATAAGGGTGAATCCCTTAGTCTTCATTTTTTAAGTTAGATAATCAAAATTTGCTTATTTTCTATGAACTGGATTCTTTATTATTGGTTTTGACGGTTAAACTAGTATTAATTAGCACGCCATGTAGCATTCGAAATTAGTAGATTTTTGCGCTTAATTTTTTCGCGCTTATTTCGCTCTAATTAGGTGAAAACGTTTTGTGTGAAATAATCATAATCTTGAACAGCTAATTGATTGAATAATTTTTGAATGCTATGCACTATCTGGAAAGTCTTCTCTTCTTCTCTTTTTATTTTCACAAGTTTCGCCAATATTCAACATTTCACCAAGCACTCACGTACTAACTTACTGGTATTGTACTGGCGGTGTTGGTTTAGTGGTGTAGTGTGTCTGTCTCTCTTCACTAGCCAGCGTGAGAACGGGAGTTCAAATCCCCCGATCAGCCACAAAAAAGTCCTTGTTGTTGGTTGGTTTTCCCCTAAAAAGAATTGCCTTGTCTCTGACCTTGTGTACGCCCGCATCTCCGTGATTAGGCATACTCAGACAGAAGATATGGAAATTTCACGACAGGTTTCCCAACAGTCTTTGTCAGAATTGAGAAGACTACCCTCATTTGCACAGATGACAATATCTATGCTAATGAATCCTTATCCTTACCACATCCATTCCCTCTCCTTTCATGTTGACAATCTGCTTTGCGGGAATGTCAAATAACGCTGCTTTACCTACTAACTTACTTTGTAATTTGTAACAAATTATCAACACAAATATAATTTCATGCATTTCATTTTTGGAAATGTGCATTGTTATATTTTTGGATACACATATGGCGATGGTTTAAAATATCGACCAGTTTGAAAATGCAATTTGAAGCGAACTTTGAATGACGACTTCTAAATAATTTGTTCAGTTGTAATCACAGTTCTGGTAACCCTTATAAGTAAACTGGCAGTTGAAACATATGTTCGCAAATTTCTAAAGAACCACAAATTTCATTTGGTATTTTGAAATTTTAAAATACAACAATTACTATTACCATAATTATTTCTGAACGCCATTTACTAAAAATTCGTTGGTGTGCAGTATAATATACAGTTTTCCAGTTTTTAATACTTTTATCTATATTACTGTTTCAGATTTTTTTGCATAATGGGAAATACAAATAGCTCAGACGAAAATGAGGGAAACCGTGAGCGTCGTATGCCTCAAGGCCAGAATTCCGATGGGTTAGACGTGTTGGGTTAGTCGACAAATTGATAATTGACACAATATGTCATTCCAATTGCAATACACTTGATATGTAATTGATCTCATGGCAAACCAATTTACACGTCGATTCGACGTGTTTTCGTCATCTGGTTAAAACAGAAATCCGAAACTTAAAAATTGTGAATCTTGCTAAAGTTTGAATTTTCTGTGCTGATCTGCTTTTGATTCACTCATAAAATAATATTTATATATAAATTTATAATATAATTTTATTATAGATAGTCTTCTTTTCGCCGCTACAAACCTAGCATTTATAAGCACAAGTGATAATTTAGTGCGTGGGAGTTAGTTTCTAATAATATTTTCAGGTGCAGTTCTTGGTGGTGTTGCAGCAGCTGGTGCGGCGTATGCGACTTACCGCTTTGCTCAAAGCGACGATTCTGCCGGGAATGAAAAAACGAACACAACAGCAAGACTTGTAGACTACCAAACCTCAGCATCGGAGATTTACCGTTCTGCAAGAGCAGTGATTGCCGTTGACGCAACACCCACATGCGGTGGTGGACTCTTAGTGTTGCCTCGTGAAAAGAAGGTGTATCACTACTCACTTAATTGGTCGTCACAGCTTTATTTTGGTGCAACACCAGACGTCTTCGAAATGACGAATGCCTTAATAGCTATGAAATTGTGGGAATCTGTTGCAGAACTGGAAGGAAGTGTGACTATCAAAGTTGATAATACTGTATTCGGCCGAGAGAAATTTAAAGTAAAAAGCACCTATTGGAATAGTATCGAAAGTGTGAGGCGGGATATTGGCGGAACATGGAAAAGTGTTACGTCTGGGTCCGACATTGAGCACAAAATTGCGGATAAGTTATCGCGTGAGAAGACTGTAATTTGGAATCAAGAATATCCGAATTACGAAGATGTGGTTTGCTGTAATGGAAGAGCGCAGCGCGTGTTGAAAGATTTGATTGACACTAAGAAAATTCCAAGGGAATATGTTCGGTGAACTTATTTGCCAGAGGAGACATAATAATAGAGGATTATAAAGTTACAAACTTGAAAGACAGTGAATAAATTCAAAAATATTAAATGAAATTAGTAATAATTTCTATATTACCACGTGACTGATATGTATATTTTTAGATAGACACTGACCTTGTGTTTAACCGGTGTGGATAATTGCAAAACTGTAATTTAACTAGTACGAAGACACTAGAAAGACAAAATAGAAAATTTGTCTGCCTTTGATTTGCTCTTGATTTTTAAAATTACGTGGTTTGAATCCACAATTGACTTGAATCTATGAAGAGTAAAGTCTATCAAAGTTGAGTATAGAAAATACATTAATTTTTTGAATATTTGAATTCGCAAATCATTTTTTTTTATTTACGCCTAGTTCTACATATACTCACCTCACACTCACACTCAAATTTAATACAGATATATTGCACAAAAAAATGGGCATTAGCAGTGGGGCCAATTACATAATTTCCAATTGCAATTTTCAAAGCAAACAGATTGATATGACCTACAATTCCAAAACAATACGCGTAAGCTTTGAACCATTTATAATAAATGTCTTGAGACATGCGTATACTTGTTTTTATGATCTTAGGATCTAAGGTGATCTTAATTACAATTAAAAATAAAATACATCTAGTACATTTTACCCTACGGTCTTACCATCTATTCAACCCATGAGATTAGAGGAAATCAGAAACTTTGATGCTAATTAATTTTTATCTTACAGCTACTTCACTTGAGCTAAGCTGAAGGGTTGCTAAGTTAGCAAGCTAAGTAGTATACACATTGTTGATTAAAAAAATCTACTAGGTTTATTACAGCCTTATTCAATTGTAATAAATCTGATTGACATATTCTAAAGCGATTTAACATTCATGCAAGTAAATAAATCTTTCAAATGTATTGAATTGCAAAAAATAATTCAGTTAATGTGAAATTTATTACCACCTTGCCTAAACTTCACGAAATAATTACTTCAGTAATTAGTATACCTAACATGAATCATTGGTTAACAGCTTTAGTTATGAAACAGTAGTTAAGGGTTTCCAAGAATGAACTGATCTATTACATAATTGGTCTTTCGAAAATTCCCGACGTTGTCTTAGATTGTATTTGTATTACACCTAATTAGGAAAACGAACTAATTAATATACCTTGTCCAATTTGTATAAATAGACAACTTCTGCTAAGTATTATTTTCGACAAAGCTAAACAGGGAATAGATATTTTTTCGAAGAAAATGAAGTCAAACTTTTTCTTTTGCCTCGTCATCGTGGTGTTGGCTGTTGGAGTAATGGTAGACGTTGCCGTAAGATACAATTGATTGTACTGTTGAAAACAAATATATATCTATTTATCTATTTATTATATAGACGTATATTACGCAATGGTGTATTACATTGAGTCGTAGGCTTTTGAATAAACCAAAAACATTATTAATTTTAATGTTTCGTTTGCAGAACTGTGAAAGAAGAAATCACAAGTGTGCTTCGAACAGCGACTGTGACCAGTCCGTTGGAGTTCGCCGATGCTGCTCAACATTTAGTTTCTGCAACGCTCCAGGCGATAAAGACGTCGTATGCAAATCTTAAAGTAATTACATGGCGATCTGAGATAAAATGATCAATAAATTACATTGATAACATTCATAAGGAAGATTTGTCACTATTATTGATTTTCTTATGGATTCAAAGCAAATTTAATTTGATAACTATTTATATCGTAACTTTGTGATTCATTTTACACCACGTCATAATCGCTCCGGACCGCCATTCGGATTGCATTTGTCTCAAATTTTAAAATATCTAGTTATATAATTTATTTATCAGAGACTTAAGTACAAACCCTCAATAATGTAAAATTCAGTCTAATTTGGTGAATAGTAGAGTTGAAGGTCACGTATGGCTCGTTTTGTCAAATTTGGAAATTATGAAAAAATTGCCTTAGTAGTAGTGATTTAAAGATACTGTTTTAGGTCGTTAAAATACGAGTAAAGCATATGCTATTTTTGGAGCATTCTCACTGTGAGACAACATTACATATTAACGAAGAATACTGAAAAAAAAAATGGTAGAAACGAAGTAAAACGAACGGGTCGGATTTTGTTTAATCTAAATTTGGCTTACAATTAGTTGATGGCTAATAACCCGTCTGACTAAAATTCAAGTAGATTGAATTTGAAAGTATTGAAAAAGTTTTGTGCTAAAAGTTTACGTTTGTACTGCATTTCCTCATTTTTTCTTATCGGATCGTTTTAACTTGAGGTTAGTTAAAAGCTTAAGTTATTTTTTTAATAAACTATTTGCCTGAACTGATAGAAAAGATTTTTAATCAATATGCTGCAATTTTTATTTTAATTTTTTTTTAAAGAAAAATTACGCATGTAAAAACAAAATTTTTATTAAATGTAAGGCCATAAATAAGATAAAATAAAACATGTTTCACAAAAGTTTCCATAATTTAAATTAATAGGATGAGAGTGAATTAAAAAAAGCTTTTTTTTTTAAATTTTGCAAAAGGGGATTTAGTAATATGAGACTCTTAAATGAAAATAAAACATTTTGAAAATGAACTTCGAAATTTTAATTATTCCTTCACAAAAAAACGAATTTTTTAAAAATAAAGACTAAATTATGCAAAACGTTTGTTCAAATGGGTTAGATGCCCTTGGCTACACAGACAAAAAATCGATCACTCTTTGCATTAGTAGGCTTGACATTGTGGTTTGAAACTTTGTATGCCATTATTTTGCGTCAATGGACCACATTTTTTGTCTTAAAATTTATGATTGGTTTAATAACAGTATCATATCTAATAACCTCCCACGATGTACATCATGTAACCTATATTTGGAGTTACGTAAAACCCAAAATGGTTACAATTTGATTTGGGAAATACTTTTAGACTAGTTTTGAGATGAGAAATTGCGGAAATTTATGGAAAATACGCAAATTTAGTTAAGAATTATGCAAACTAAAAGCACTTACCATGTCAAATGGAGAATTTGAATAATGTATATAAATCAAATACCAGAGATGTACAGATTAGTCGGTTTGTCCATCATATCCAAATTATACAAAATGTTTGAACATTCTTCCCCAAGTAGCACAACCCCAGAAATTTGTATCATTGGGGCAGGATTTGGTGGCCTCACCGTAGCCATGGAACTCAAACGTAAATTTTGTTACAAAACGTTTACAATTTTTGAAAAAAATTCGGACGTTGGTGGGACGTGGCTCGTCAATACTTATCCCGGTGCTCAATGTGACATTCCTTCGATAATGTATAACTGGTCTTTTCATGTCAATCGAGGTATAATGCTATGGCAACCCACAAATTATGGCCTAACTTATATGTGTTACTGTTAAGTAAGAAGGTTTCACAATAGTATTGGTGGTTCCCTCTAAACCAATTTTTTAATTAACTAAAAACCTTTTCATATTTAGTTTAGAACAAAATCTCCACATACTTGGTTTACCAAAATAGTGAAGTACTGTACATCTTTTCTATTTCTAGAATGGTCACGCCCCTATGCAAATCAGGACGAAATTTTGAAATACATTAAAAATGCCACCAGAGAATACGGCTTGTATGACCATCTCAAAACGAATACGTTAGTGACGTGTTGCCATTGGTCCGAGAGTTTGGGCAAATGGGAAGTCACATGGGTACACATTTTAACGGGAGCTGTCACCGTAACACAGTTTGACATTGTGTGAGTATTGTTATGGTTCGCTGCACTCTGATCTAAAACTAATAATAACTAATTTTGAAATTTTAGCGTAATTGGAGTTAGTTGGCTTTGGAATCCAAATATTCCAAAAACTTGTGAAAATTTTGAGGGTTCCAAAATGCACACAGCACAATGGGATCATTCGATCGAACTAAAGGACAAGGTCGTGGGTGTGGTGGGGTCTGGCCTAAGTGCTATACAACTAATTCCAAATATTGTGAAACATGTCAAAGAGTTGCACAGCCTTCAACGCACAACCACCTATATAACTTCCAAATCCCTTAACGTTCAATTTGGAAAAAAAATCAAATGGATCCAGCACAAATTTCCAAATTTGATCAAATTTATGCGAGGCAGAGGTTTGGCTCTAATAAACTTTATTGCTGACAATATAAGGAAAGACTCATGGTATCAAAATCTAGGTAACTTCTATTTTCCTTAATTTGTGTTTTACATACTACATTTTGCCTAAGTATTATAAGTCGATGCGTATAGTTAATTTGTGACTAATTAATTAATTTCCAGTAATTTGGCATTCCAAACGGTATATGAAGGCTCAGGCAAAGAAAAACAAGAATCGTGATGTGTTTGAACAAATTTTACCATCTTCAAATGCACTAATATTTTGCCCATCAACCGCAATTAATTCTAAATATGTTGCATCGCTGTGTGACCCAAAAGTTAAGGTGCATCGCCAGAAGGTGACGGGCAGCTATGAAAATAAGTTGGTCCTTGAGGACGGAACTGAATTAACATTAGACGTAACAATCATATTTTTACAAAATTAATACTTGGCTATAATTAACGCTAATGTTGGCTTGTCAATGTGTAGTAATATATTTGTTCGTAGGTACTAATCCTTGCAACAGGCTTCAAAAGTGCCGATTATTGGGGCCCCATGAAGATAATCGGTAACGGCGGAGAAGATATATTGAAAACATGGACCGAGAAATGCGTACAAACGTATTTTGGTGTTTGTACAAAAAGTGCAAAAAACTTGTTCTTTATATATGGACCGCATTCCGTAATAATAATTTATTATAATAATTAAATTCATTTAGAAAACACGCTATATTTTAAGTCCATGCTCGCGGGGTTTAAACGAATTTATTTCGAACTCAACATTTTAGAAATTTGTCCGGCGTCTATTCCAATTCCGCTTATTAAGTAGTGTCAACTACTTTATGTTTTGTTCTGTCTGTCCGTCCGTCTGTCTGTTCGTCCGTCTGTCCGAGTAGCCTGTGTATCTCAGGAACTACTCAACACATCTCAAATCTGGTTGCGGATATAAGTTCCTTGAAATCCGCCCCAGTTCATGTTTGTTTTTGTTTGACCTGAAGTGACCTTGTTGGGGGCCAAAGGGCAAGGTCAAGTAAATCACTCTATGACAACACAAACAATGACTTATACAAAGGTTATTCCTCTTCTAAAGGAGAACAAGATTTGTATAGGACACTTTTCAATGTGACCCCATATGACCCCCAAGTTACCCCTTGACCTCAAAATGAAATGTAAAGGTCAAAATCTAGTTTTGCTTGAACCAAAAAGTTATAATTGTCCAGATGACGTTAGAGCCCTCTTTCACTAGGAAATGACCCGCTTGGGTTCAAAGGTCAAGGTCAAGTAACCCATTCTATGACAACAAAAAATGACTGCTACAAAAGTTTTGTTCCTCTTATAAAGGGGAGCAACATTTGTGTCGGACACTTTTCTCTGTGACCCCCCAATGACCCCCAAAATGACCTCTTGATCTCAATATAACTTTTCAAAATCAAACTCTAGTTTTGCATGAAACTTAAAAGCTGCGATGGTTTTGATAACAGCAGCAAATGACTTTTTGACCTGAATACCACAGAAAGTGATATAATACCATAGATAGTCTCATGTGCTAAATTTAAACCCAAAATTCTATTTTTCGTTCTAATAGTTTTAATAATTCTCTAATGTCTAATGTTGTCTGTCTAATGTTCTTACTTCCGCTACTTCGTTGACCATTTTACCGCGGTTTATTCTAGTTAAAATTTTTACAGTGATACTTAAGTTTAACTAAGGCTAATTTTTTGCATTTGATTTATGTATTCGGTGTATCATATTTATGGGTTCGCAATAAGACATATGCCAATTTTCCCAATACTCTTACAAAGAGAGACCGCGACCTGTATACGTCTAAAACATTTGAAACTGGAACAATCTCTTGAAAATATTAACAATAATTTTTTAAACAGTGTGAATTTGCACTACTCAAATTCAAAATTGGCCTTCTTAGAATACTTCGAAATAGCACAAATTTACTTATTAATTGATATATTATATATTTTCTCACTTATATCCTGTTTAACTACATTGATAATTTTTCTTTTTGTGTTAAATTTACTTTCAGGTCTTTTTTAATTCTGCTTTGAACATCATGGAAGCTCAAGCAAGCTTCATCATGAAAATACTTTGTCACATGATAAAAGAAAATGTGCGGCAATTTCAAATTAAGGCAACTGCTCAAAACGAATTTATGCAAATGAGGGAAGATGACCTGAAAGCATCGATTTGGGGTACGGGGAAATGTTCGAGTGGTATTGAGAAAGTGACTGACTTACTATTTCCTGGAAAAACATCAGACTACTTCAAAGGACTACGCTTTAATGCTAATAAATTCAATTTTAATTGAACAAGTATTTCAATATCTAGATGCTAGCAAATATGATGATCTTGAAATATCTACTATCTAGCGTTGAAATTTCTGAAATTTGTTTTTTACGAGTTCAAAATTTTTTTAATGATACCTGTGTATAATCCCCAACTGGCTAAAAGCGTAACTGCCGGCTAGTGATCCAATTAAAGTGGAACTAGTTATTTTACTAAACACGATACCGAATGGCGTACATGACATTGATTATAAAATAATTATGCAAAACTTAGTCTTAGATAAAAAATATATAGTTTAACTTTTCATCCTCGAAGTCATTTTTTGCAATGCATAAATCAAACCGTTTCCATAAATTCGGTCACACCAATTTACTTTGCATTAGTTTTGATTGACCTTCACAATATTTGGCAGGATAAATTATTTGCGGTTTTTTAAATTTCCAATGCTAAATATTAACAGCAGGATAATTAATGAGAAAATCCCAGAATTTCAAATTTAGTCAAATACGAAACGGAAGTTGACATCCTATTCACATTTTTTCATTCGCTATGAAATAATTTTACTTCTAGTAACGTCAGGTTTGAAAATATTTACTTGCAATCAATTCTGACGTTTCATTCGTAGAACAAAAGAGCAAACTTAAATTTTAGTCTAATTGCAATAGGGATTTTAATAATGAAAGCTGTATTATTTTTCTTCCTTGTCGCCATTTCTACGACGCTGGGAAGTAATCCAAAGGTTAGCTTAACTTAAAATTTAAAATTCTTAATTTTTAGACATAAATTTGTTAATATGTATAATAATTAATGTTATTCTAGCCCAGAGAAGAATGCATTCCAACTGGTAAGGCTTGCGAATCTGATGGGAAATTGGGGAACTGTTGTTCGGGGTATTGTTATCAACTGCCCAACCAGTTTGGAGTTTGTCATACAACACCAACTCAGGAGGTATCCTTTTGTGAATTTTGATAAAATAATGCAAATGTTAAAATTGTACTATATTTCCAGTGTATTCCGGACGGTAAAAAACAGTTGTGTTTTGGGGGACCACCATTGTGTTGTTCGGGACTTTGTCTAGGTGATGTTTGTGAAAGTACTTTTGAACAAAACGACAGAAATGTCACCGAAAAAAATCAGGAAAGCAAATCTAATGTAGGCTACACAACTAAGATAAACAGCGACATTTTGTTTATACTTTTGACTACTGTTGGCATTGCTCGCATCACACAACCCTTCTAGGTTGGGTTTGACCTGAAGGTTTTGTACGAAAAATATGTTATAATAAACTGTGGTAAAACGGTACAACCAAGTAGTACACCAACTCAGGAGGTATCCTTTTGTCAATTTTGATAAAATAATGTAAATTTTAAAATTGTACTATATTTCCAGTGTATTCCGGACGGTAAAAAACAGTTGTGTTTTGGGAGACCACCATTGTGTTGTTCAGGACTTTGTCTAGGTGATGTTTGTGAAACTGTTGAACGTAACGACAAAAAATTCACCGGAAAAAATCAGGAAAGCAAATCTACTGCAGGCTTCACAACTAATATAAACCACAGCATTTTTTTTATACTTTTGAATACTGTTGGCGTTGCCCGCATCGCACAACTCTTCTAGGTTGGGTTTGACCTAGAGGTTTAGTACGAAAATATGTTGTAATAAATAATAGTATTATAGTAAATAATTAATGTAAATAGTTATGCCATATGTAGTGCCGTTGGGCTAAATAGCTTGTTTTGAACCAGTATCCAAATCATTTGAACTAATTTACAGGCGTTACTGCAATATGAACCAGCTTGTGGCCTAGAGGACTGCTAATTTACATTATATTTGAAAGACCGAAAAAACTAATTAAATTTTAATTGAATAATTTTTTGAATAACCTTACCGTAATATAGTTATACCAAGTGCTGGTGATGTTACGTTTGTTTGCGTATGGATCTCAAATTATAAAAATTTTAATTCAATTTTGCATTTGTTTATGCGTTTATTTCAAAATTTGGTAAATATCTTACAACTACTCCTAAATTGAAACCATAAACATCATATTCTAATTATCCTATTAATTAATATTGTAAATACTGTTACTGATAGTGCTAATGATATATGCTCAATGATTTTCAAATTTTATCTCAAATGATGATAATTATCGATAGTAGTTAAGCATTGCACAACGTAAATAATCGTGTAATATTTACTCAACCAAGAAATGAGTGTTATTTATGATATTAATAGCAATTAATTGTACAATAATGATTGTATGGAACTTTGCACACACAATTTTTGTCCTCTATCTTCATATTTGATGGACAAATGTACGAGTTAGTAATACAGTCATATATGGCATATGGGTATAATACAAAGTAATTGTAGAAACCTTGCATTGATGCAAACCCACCCGCCAGATGCCAACTTATCCAATGAAACATGTTTTGCAAAACTGTACTTTAACTAGTAGAAAAACACTGGAAGGAGAGAATAGAAAATTTGTCTGCCAAACTCTCGATTTTAAAATTTACGGGGTTTCAGTCAACAATTGAATTGAAGCAATGAAGTGTAAAGTCTATACAAATTGAGCCTAGAAAATACAATAATTTTTTGAATAATCGAATTCGCAAATCATTTTTACGCCTATTTCCACATTTACTCACATCACATTCGCACTCAAATTTTATACAGAAACAATGTACAAAAAAAAATTGGGCATTAGCAGTGGGGCCAATTGCATAATTACCAAATGCAATTGTAAAAGCAAACTGATCGCTATGACTAACAACTCCATAACAATACGCGTAAACTTTGGACCATTTATAATGAATGTCTTAAGATATATGGTGTGCTTGTTTTTATGATCTTAGCATCTAAGGTGATCTTAATTACAATTAAAAATAAAATACATATAATGCATTTTACCCTACTGTTCAATTCAAAGTTATATTCAACCCATGAGATTGAAGGGATTCAGAAATTTCGTTGCTTATTATTCTTTATCTTACAGTTACTTGCCTTGAACTAAGCTGGAGGGTTGCTAAGCTAGCAAGATAAGAAATATACACATCGTTGATATAAAATCTACTACAATTTTTACAGCTTAATCCAATCCTAATTTCCATCTGGTTGACATATTCTAAAGTGGTTTTAACATTTATGCAAGTAAATACGTCATTCAAATGTACTAAAAATAACTCCGCTAATGTGTAATTTATTACCACCTTGCGTAAACTAGACTCACGAAGTAATATTTCAGTAATTAGTATACCTAACATTAATGATTAGTTAAAAGCTTGAGTTATGAAACAGTAGTTAAGGGTTTCCAAGAATTAACTGATCTATTACATAATTGGTCTTTCGGAAATTCCTGACGTTGTCTTACATTATATTTGGACTACACCTAATTAGGAATATGAACTAATTAATATACCTTTTCTAATTTGCATAAATAGACCACTTCTGATTGGTCTCTGCATCATTTCCGACAAAAGCTAAGCAAGGGAATAGACAAACTCTCGCGAAAAATGAAGTCAAACTTTTTCTTTTGCCTCGTCATCTTGGTGTTAGCTGTTGGAGTAATGGTAGACGTTGCGGTATGATAAATTTGACTGTAATATTGAAACCCAGCAACATTTTAGACGAATATTACGCATTGGTGTATTTCATTGACTACTATGCTTTGGAATAAACCAAAAACATTATTAATTTTAATGTTCCCTTTGCAGAACTGTGAAAGAAGAAATCACAAGTGCGCTTCGAACAGCGACTGTGACCAGTCCGTTGGAGTTCGCCGATGCTGCTCAACATTTAGTTTCTGCAACGCTCCAGGCGATAAAGACGTCGTGTGCAAATCTTAAAGGAATTGCTTGGCTGTCTGAGATAAAATGATCAATAAATTATCTTAAGAACCTTTGAATTTTATTTAGGAGGTAACCCATCATCAGAAGAATAAAGTTAACGGTAACTATTTTTGTTATAGTAGAGATGAGTAATGTTTTAAACAAATTGTTTTTACGCTTGTTTTGTGGCATAGCTGTTCAAAGTGGCATTCATAAGGAAAATTTGCCACTCATTTTGATTTCCTTATGGATTCAATTCACATTTATTTTGAACACTATTTATTTTGTAACTTTATACTCTACTTTACACTGTTTCATAATCGCTCAGAAGCGACATTAGGTTCGCAATTTTTTCCTACAAATTTTAAAACAGTCATTATACAATGTATTTATCCGATACTTCAGCACAAATCATCATTAAGGGTGGCCGTGACGAACACCATTAAAATGAGGGGTGGTCTAGATTAGCCTTTAAAAGGTCGAACGCATGTGCATTTTGGGAAGCGTAGGAAAGACCTAGAAGGTCAGGTGAGGTATTACTGAACCCGTCACCCCCTCTACTACCATTTCTTGAAAAGAAATGTAATTCGGAACTTAATTCTGAGACATTGATGAGAAAAATCTAAATTTGACAACATTTTTCGGCCGAATTGTGTGTTTTTTTTTAGTTTAATTGAATGATTTAACTGTAGTAAGTACAAATAAACACTACTTAATCGAGTGTTAACTAATTGGTTATAGATAGTTAACGCTAACTAAGTTAATTGATAGTTAATTGGTGATTAATTGGTAGAGTTAACTAAGGAACCTTCTGCTGTTAAAGAACAAAGAGAACTGAGGAGAAGGGAGCTTGAAGGGCGGAGAGAAGGACGCGCGAGGACTCGTGTCCACGGACGCTGACAACTCCGTTTCACGTCAGCAGTTTCCACCTCTTGAGCGCGAGCGCTCAAACTCATAGACCGAGTGGAGGTCGCTGCCTCCACGAACAGATGTAATCCCATATACTTAAAAATTAAAGGCTCTCTTTTCCAATACGCCCTTACTCGACCTTCCATGTTGTTGAAGTGGATAGCTCTAACTGTGCTCAAGTGACTGATTAATTGTGTTTTATAATTAATTTAAATTTAGGAAAAATGATGTTTTTTAATTAGACTGATTTGATGATTATTAGTTATTTTTAATTGCCTTGACTTTAGTTGGGTACAAGGAACACTTATTAGCAAGTGTTAATTGGATAATTGTAATTAATTAAGTTAGTTAATTCTAACCTTTGATTAATTGTTAATTAATTGAGATAGTTAACTGACGCCCTACTACTTGGGAAGGACAAAAGGAACTGAGAGAGAATAATGGAAGGAGGAAGCGAGGAGCGAGGAAAGAGGGCCTCACTTCGCTTGGTTTCGCTCAGAGGGATTCGTGACAAGGAAAAAAGAGACGCGTCCCTCGCTTCCTCTTCCACTGAATCCTAAATAAAACGCTTATTTTAAATAACGCGCCTCTTGAGCGCTAATGCTCAAATTCCAAAACCGAATGGAAATCGCTGCCTTCACGATCAACATGTCTTGTCTACAATTTTATAAATGCACATGCAGTCGAAAAACCAGAAAAGAATCGGTTTTGTTTGGATACAAACACTAAACAAAAATTTCAAATTTGATTTTGGCGAAATAGTGTTTCGTTGCTGTGCGGTTTTTTCAACTTTTTTTTATTATTAAGTTTTATTATTTCAAAACTGTCATTTGTTGATCTCTGGTTCATTCTCTTTGTTTGAATTCTTGTTGTCTTGATTACAGTAATTAATTTACTTAATTATCTTAATGCAAAACAAAACCACCGGGTCAACTCACGCCATTTGAAACGCGGAATTATTTTCCTAATTCACTTAAACTAAGTGGGAAAGCGAGCTCTTAAGACAATTGCTAGTAATTCATATCCAAGGATTAGGACTTGTTTCAGGAGAGGAAGCTGGGATAAAATCAGTGGAATTATTGATGAAGCACAAATTCATCTCGAAATTTTTTGTCTATGTTTTTGGTTAAATGCAGTCAACAATATTTAGTTGATTTAAACAAATTAAGAACTAAGAATTTGATTTTTAAAATTTATAACCACTGCATGCAGCCCGCCTGCGACTGGCGCTACTGGTGGTTTCCTACAGCGACGATTAGTAAATGAGTTGTTTATACTTTGCAAGTTGGGCGTCCTTAAAGAAAGGATTTAGTCGCAATTGGTATATAATAGAGTTGAAGGTTACGCTTGGCTCGTTTGTAAAATACGTGTGAGAGGAATTGAAAATTTTGAAGGAATTGCCTTAGTAATAATGATTTGAAAATTTTGTTTAATTTGCTAAAATCCGTTTCATTGAGGAACGTTTTTAATGTGTAACATTCGTATATAAAGAAGAATACCGAAAGAAATTTGAAAAACAAAGTCGATAGATTTAATCGGATTTTTGTATAATTTTGATGACACATAATCTGATTCATTTAAAAGTTTAAGTCTGCTGCATTTCCTAACCTTTACTTAACAGTTCTCCTAAACTTGCTTGTAGTTAAAAGTTGTAGTTAATTTTTCTATTAAGTAAATTGCGTGAAATTACGAGCAGCAAATATTTGAAATCAAATCAATAAGCTGCGGTTCCGTGGTTTAGGAAGTTTAGACCAAATGTAAAAGACACAAAATTTAGATAAAAAATAAAAATGTAAATGTTAAGTGTAGGTTATTGTTCATACTCAACAGCAGTGAACAGACGCGCGGCTCGGCATTTCCACCTTCTTTTTATAGTATTCATAAATTTACGTTGCTCTACTGCAGAATAATTCAATTAGCTTCCCAAAAAGTAACAGTAAGTTAATAATTAATAATACAAAAGTGAAGGTGTTTAGTAGCTCAAATATATTGGTTTTCGAATTTTGAATAAGCTTGTAAAGATTTGATTGTACACATAGTAAAAAATACTATCAAAAATTTTTGTTACTTTCAAAAAAGAAGCGCTTGGATAAAAAAAAATTAATTATAAGAATTTTATTTGACGAATCCTGCATGTATTGGATCCAGTCTCCAGGCAACGATATAATGTAAGGTAATTGCACAGTTGGAACATATGTGTCTAAATTCCCAAAAAAATTTTTTCCCGTATTCAATTTGCTTTGAAATTACGGTTGGGATTTATATCTAAATATTAATATTATTATCAGTATTATTTAAAGCATCAGCAAGCTAACATTCAATTGGCTCTCAGAGTTGGTGGAAAAAAAATTTACAAAAAGGTATTGTTCTAAAAAATATTAATAATATTACCTAGTATTTCAAGTATGTAATTCTAATACTTTATGAATATAAATATTATTTTTAGAGGGCTTAAAATGGGTAATACAAACAGCACCGAGGAAAATTATGGAAACCCTCAGCGTCGTAGGCCTCAAGGCCAGAATTCTGGTGGCTTAGAAGTGTTGGGTAAGTAACCTGGTACCAAGTACCAGTACACTTTAATATAAGTTTAAATTGATTATGCAATGCTTTTTATACTGTTGTCAACCTATCGAGTAATCATTATATGGCGCTGTTTGATTTACGCGTGCATAAGTTGTTTAGCGGTAACTTTACTTTTGTATTACGTATTTTGCGTATAAGTTATTCTTCAAAAATTAGCTAAAATTGTACCGACTTTACGCATAAAGTTGTAAATCTTTAGGCGTAAGAGCTTCCTTTCTTCAAAAAACTTGCCAATTTTTTTCTTTAAATTTTTTTCATTCGAAATATGATCTCTCCCTTCATATTTACAACATCATCATGTACGGCAGCGGAAACATGCGTAATGGTACTAAATAAATAGTACCAACCATGTTACTAAAATGGGTTTAATACTATTATAGGTGCCATTGCTGGTGGTATTGCAGTCGCTGGTGCAGCGTATGCGGCTTACCGCCTGTCTCAAGGCGAAGACTCAGCGCCAACTCAAAGAGCTACTACACGTCCAAGCTTTGCCATTGATAATCACTTTGCGGAATTTCAGGCATCCGAAAGTGCTCTTATTGCAGTTGACGCAACAGGTAACTTTACTTTTGTATTACGTATTTTGCGTATAAGTTATTCTTCAAAAATTAGCTAAAATTGTACCGACTTTACGCATAAAGTTGTAAATCTTTAGGCGTAAGAGCTTCCTTTCTTCACAAGGCGAAGACTCAGCGCCAACTCAAAGAGCTACTACACGTCCAAGCTTTGCCATTGATAATCACTTTGCGGAATTTCAGGCATCCGAAAGTGCTCTTATTGCAGTTGACGCAACACCCATACGTGGCGGCGGACTACTTGTATTGCATTCTAAAAAACTAGTGTACTACTATTCGCTGGATTGGTCGTCAGTGCTATATTTTGGTCCAACTCCGGATGTGTTCGAAATGACGAATGCCTTTATAGCCATGACGATGTGGAAGTCGATTTTGAATACGGGGGAAAGTGTTACTATCAAAGTCGATAAAACTGTGTTCAACCGAGAAAAAATCAAGGAAAGAAACGCTTATTGGACTTCAATAGACAGTGTCAGATGGGATATTGATGGGACGTGGGCCTATGTTAACTCCGGTTCAGACAAGGAGCACAAAATTGCAGATAAGTTATCGCGCGACAAAATTGTAGTTTGGAGACAAGAATATCCGGATCACAAAGTTGTTTGCTGTGATAAAAGAGCGCAGCGTGTGTTACAAGATTTGATTGATATCGGGAAAATTCCAGATGCATATGTTCGGTAAACAAAATGAAACATAAAACATGTGTATGAGTTTCAATATCATAATACTCGACAATAGGAAATTTGGATGGAAATAAATAAAAGTATTGTTGTGTCTTCTTTGAAAGTTTTCGGCAGTTTGTTTGTTACAAAATTAATTGAAAGCATACGCGTTTACGGGATTTTGCAGATTTTTTTTTCAGCCTTACAAGGATATATTGAGAATGTATCCTGTGATCACACATGTAATGTGCTGTGATTTAACAATTCGAGCTAAACTTTCATAAAAAAAAATTCATCTTTCATTTTCAAAATTTCAGACTATGATTTTAAAGATTACGGCATCAAATGCAGCAATGAGAGAAAAAAGCTGATGAGGAGAGGTTTATGGCTTGAGTAACATCCTGTGTGTTCCATGCATGACAACTTAAACGAAGTACGACAAATCAAGAAATTGTTCGAGTATAAAGAAAAACACAAAAATTGGTATTATGGCATGGGTTAACAAATTTTATGAAAACATGTACCTATAGGGGTTTCATAATAGTGGTGTTTGATTTCTAAATCTGTTCCCGCGGTAAAATTACTTGGTCCGAAATGTTATGGACAGTTTCAAATGTCCCTGTATGGTTGTTTGTGACATTTTACAAAATAACAAATTACTGGCAAGTTGATATCTGAAACATGAAATAAAAGAGGATTTTTGACTAAATTTAAGTAATACTTTACTCAGGATTGTGCTGTTTAAAAAAATATTTATAATTATGTTGGACGGTAGTCCTGCAAGTATAAGGAAACTTCAATTTTTGATACGATGAAGACAGCCATAAGGTAAAAATGAATTATCCCACAATTATAAAATTAGCCTAAAATTGCTTATGCTAAACTAGACTTTCTTAACCGTTAAATTCAACACTGTATTTGCTGTAATAATTACAGTTGGCTCCTAGATATCGTATATATTATTTGCAAAAGTTGACTGGAATCTTTAACATATTCAATCAATCAAATGAACTTTTTCTAACCTAAAACTAACCTATAAAAATCAAATATATTTATGTAAAACGTGTGGACACATTTAAAATTGTAACATTGTAACTAATATGCAAAATGAAAAAGAAGTTTCAGTATCGGATGTGTGGAAGGATAGTAATATTTAAGGGTTATTTATGATGAGCATGCGAGGTTAAATTGTTATTAATTTATTTCTTGAATATATAAACTTTCATCCCAAAATGTGTTTTGGCGGAACCATATTCCACTTATTTAGTTTTATAAGGATCTCAAAGATTAATCAGAAAAGTCGTAGTGTAGAGTACTTTTTCACTGTGGTCCAATTTCCATATTATGCCTAAGAATGCGACAATGTTTCCAAGGTCGGTGGTATCAATTGGAGATAGTTAATCCGGAAATTTTTAAGGTAAGTTTCGAAAGTAATTTTCAACAAAATGGTATTAAAATCTACTCGACCTGTATAAGTGTACTATGAATATTGCAATACTGTTTTGCTGGCAGATTTTACTTTTGGGCTAATAATAATAATAATAGTTCTAGTACAGGCTCATTTTTCTTTTCGAGAGTCCTAGTAATTTGAATTTCCCTCTGTCGGATTATAAGTCAAACTACACTCCGCCCATGTGCAAACAATAATATTTTATCCAAATCATTTGTCATAATTAAATATTTATTTACCATTTAATCAAGGACTATTATTGTGTGCGCATGTGCGGCGTATTCCGTGACTCATACTAGGACCGAGGGAAATTCAAATTCCAGCGGGGATGACGGACGCTGTGAGGACTGGAGCGGATGCTGACGGGCGCTGAGAGGCGTAGGGAAGCGTCGCTGTCTGTACCTGGTCGCTGTGCAGCGCTGATCGCTGATAGTGGCTCTCTATGACCACCAAAAAACTCTCTCTAGTCACCTCTCTAAAGTCTCTGTGACTTACCGATGCCCGTGATGACCAGCTGGTGACCCGTGATGACCCGCCGATGACCTAGAGTGACTCGCTGATGACCTAAAGTGACCTCTCACTCAATATGCTCAAATAAATCAACGCTCTACGGAGCTAAAGCAAACTAGGTCTCCTTTATTTGACCGTTGGGACTCGACAGACCGTCTGTCAATCTTAAGACTAGGGAAGGTGGGGGTGGGGTGGTGTCGGGAGGGCAGGTGTCTTCGGGCTCATCTGCTTCAAAATTACTAGGACTCTCGGAAAAAATGAACATGTAGTTACATATTGTTATCAATTAGCGCCATGGTAATTTACAAGTTTTTTAAGCTTTTGATTAAAATAATGTTACTTTTAGTCGCCTGTTGGAATTGCAATCTTTTAGTTACATAGTTGCTGAAATGACTCCAGATCAACTTTGGACAAATTTCACACAAAATAGAAATAATCGATACTGCGGTACTTGCAAAAAATAGGATGAAAACCGTTGTAATAGAGTGATTTAGATTCAATGTAGAAAAGTTAATAGTACGATAAGTAGATATTGAATCGTAATATTTGGTCGAGTGCTCATTATATTTTAAGTTAAATATACCAGATTCCATAAGCCATAGAAACCGTTTATATACTAATTCATCTCGATCTTCATCCATGCCACTAATTGTCCAGTACAAGTTGCTATGTAGTATGGTTTCTTTACCAACATACACGTCAGCTTTTGGGTCCATTTTGTACGCATCTAAACGAAATTTACTCAGTTCATGTATGTTATGCACAAAAATGGTTTCATTACAAGTTAAGAATTGTTGCAGTAATGAACGGTAATAATCTGAAGGTAACATTGGAATTATATTTTTCAACCAATTTATGTACTTTTGGATCAACGGAGATCTGGTACTAATCAATTGGAGCACTAGCGATACAAATAAGTTGGCATCGGTGTAGAGCATATAGGTCATAAAGAAATTGAGGTTCACCGGGTTAAGCGAAATATTTAAAACTAAAAACGACTCTCGAATTTTTTGTACTTTTTCGTTGTCCAATTGTACTAAAATCCTGTAGCCATACGACAAAGCCTCCTCCAATGTTGAAATTGTTCGCTTCGGGAGCGGTGCTACAAGATCGGTTGTAACCATTCCTCGATAGTCGGTTACCAGAAGACCAAACGCAAAAATAGTACAAATTATGAAACAGCGGTACGCCACGTACTCTAATCCCTTTAGTACAGTGACTATGTCTTGCTGGAGCATGATACATACAAATAGGATCCAACTCGATGCACAAATTTTTTTGGTTTGTGTATAAAATTTAAATAACCAAAAAATCATAATTGTGACAATACATATTAATAACCAAGCTTCCTGTCGAAACGGCATTGCATACATTCTAAAAGAATAGTAAAGTTGGGTACCATCGCAAGCCAAAAATTTAAATCCGGATTCCGCAGTTAGAAAAGTATAGCTCCGTCCGTTTGGTAGATTTAATTTTTTCCCTGGCATCCTATGGTCGCTCGCAGCTTGAACGTAATAACCTTCACGTTCGCGATCGGTTATGTGGTTATTTATAAAAGTTAAATGAACTGGGTTTGAAAAGTACTTTCTGGAATGGTTCGTATTCTGGAGTTTAAGGATGTATAGCATTACAAACCTAGTTTTTTCTGGCACTTCATTGTGTCTAGGGGTTTTCTTTAAATGGTTAACCTTGAAATATTTGTAGCACTGATTGCTTATTGCATAAGTCCTTGAGTGATAAAGTAGTTGGCGCAAAATCGGAAAACTGTGAAACTGTGGAGTTTGGATTCTTGTCTCTAGTACAGTATTACAAGGTTTATAGTTAAAGAATCTTAGATTGGATATATTTTGATTCAAGACTTGTAACTCGAAATACGTATTAAATGTGTAGCTCGACGGATCTATTGAATTTAAACCAATTGTAAGTGAATGTACAAATATCAATGTGGTAGTTGATCCTTGACAAAATGGGATTCCCATCGTGGTGTTGCAATTTACAATCCATTGAAAATGAGCATTTAAGTCATTTAGGTCGGATTTAGTAGGGTAAAATTTGATAATTACTAAATAGCATCGCAATCGATTGGAATATCTCCTTTTAGTCAAATTTTCTATTACTGAATCTAAATGGTTTTTGTAGTTATAATTTAGCAACGTAAGTGGAACAAATTCCAATTGCTCGAAATTCAAAATGTTCCAATTGTCTAGCTTATATATTATTATAATATTACAATGCTGGAAATTATTCACCAAACTTGTTGAAACACTTGTAGTGAAGGTTAGTGCATATTTTACGATCAGTATCAAAAGCAGAATTAATTGAAGCATTGCGAATGAAAGGTTAACTACCACACATTCAAAATAAGTTGAAGAATTTTCGCAAGTTCAGGGTTGGATTTTAATCAAAATGCACTGCAAAATTTTGTTAAATAGGACTTCCCAGAGGGTTTGCATAATTTTTGACTTTCACGATAGCTCCTAGGTTGCTCTGGAATGAATAGCAGTGTTCAATTCACGTGGGACACATTCATTTCATTTTGTACTTTTAAGTCATGCAATCTCATTTTCCGAATTCTCACTCATTTTAAAATAAATTTCACATATGTATTGACTATAAGTGTCAATGTTCATAGCCACTCACAAAACCCGACGCACTATTCTCAATAACTCGACCCTTAACAATAATGTAATATTTGAGGGACATAGCGACAGAAGTTTCCCCTTTGCATTATAGAAATTTTCAAATTTTGAATAAATTAGAGAAATTTTGTTTAGCGATTATTCAAATCATAATAAGAGGGATTCAGCACAATATTAGTAATTAACACTTTTAGTTTGCAAAAATACAAAACACTCCCGCACTTACGGTCTATATCAATCAATCATTTATTTATTTGATATATGGCAAACCCAAGATCAACATGTTTACATTGTACATCAATTTTAATGTCAGTAGCTTATAAGGTGTTACAGGAAAAAGTGCTTAAAGGGTTAGTCAAAGGTTTGCGTTAAAAAGTAAAAAATAAAAGATAAAAGTCAAAAGCCAAAAGTATCCTACGAATTAACATGTTTATAATTAATTAGCTGAAATCCTGGAAACGGTACAAGTTAATTATTAAAATACTTGTTTACAGCCGAGGATATATAAATGTGGTATTTCTTATATGTGTCGTGGTCCTGACGCGTGGAAGAAATTGAGTCAATCAGTTGGGCGAAAGCAATTGTAGCAGGAAACGGTAGGCCGAGTGTGAGGTTTGTCCTTTCTCTCTCGCTCGAGGGACATTCAGTAAGGAGATGGTGGAACGATAGCCGCGAGCCGCAGAGCCTGCAGTCTTCTTCCTTAAAAGACCCGAGGTATACCCATTTTCCATTGTTAAGCAAAGTGTTGTGATAGACTCGCAACTGAGCAATTCTCGTCACTACAAACATTGGAAGATGGTCCTGGAAATACAACTTTGCAGAGAAGCTGTGTCCCGTCAATCCGTAGTAGTGGAGCATAGGGTTGGATTCCTTTGCAGAGTCTAATTCAGCTTCTCCCAATTGTTTCCTTAGTCTGTGCAACAAGTTCTGTTTGTTGAGGATAGCTAGGTTGTAGAAATTTTGGAGCCACAGCCACTCAAGGTTTGCTTGTTTATGGAAACTTTTCTGTTGAGAGCACCAGTTCTGTTCGTTTGTGTCGTCTCTAAATGACGCTATTCGTAAGTCCTCGTAAGCGGAATGGGACAATAAGGTTTCAGGAGTGCTGGAATCGCGTAGAAGTCTGCTATTTGCTTACTATTGCTGGTAGTACAGCTTTGCAACCTCGAACTTGATGGGAGGGATGCCTGTATCTAAGCGGACAAAGTAGAGTGGGGAAGAGATGGGAATTCCAATCGCACATTTTAAGTAGCGTTGTTATACATTCTCCAAGGTATCGCAATGCAGTGAGCCCCAAATTCCAGCACTGTAGAGTGTAGTAGAGTGGAGAATTGACTGGAGCAGCTTTGTGATCGTTTTTAAGTGGAAACAGATTCTACCTCTTTGAAAAAAAACAACAACCTTTGTCTTTCCTATGTTGACAACATGGATTTGAAAAAGTTGGAGGCGACAGTGAGCTTTGGAGAGACACATGGGAACCCGCAACTAGTACTAGGTCGTCTGCATAAAGGAGTCTACTTACGGTCTATATACAATTTAATATACTATTAATATGAAATACGCTAAAATTATATTATAGTGTCTCTCACTTCTACTAAGCCGTTGACCGCAGATGCAACTGAGCAAGTGTTCATGGAAACGAATAATACACAAATGCGCATGTGCATTTTGTATTATTTCCCATTGTATTAGTTCCCATGAACACTTGCAACTGAGCATTATAATACAAAAATAGTCAGCGGCAGCAGGCTTGTTGAATCGAATACGATTTTAATAGACGACTAATGTTAAACAATTAATGCTTTAATGTTTATCCTAGTAACACGCCTTACGTTGCATTAGTTTACTCGATAGAATATCCAATCTATTAACAATGAACAATTGAGAATGATTCAACGTCACACGAGCTACACAAAATTCTAATGAAAGATTTTCCATATATTTCTCTTTGTTTCTGAAAAGGCATACTCCACCTCTGACTTCTCATTTCTTTCAAATTAAAATTTTCTTAATTTTTAAATTTTCTCTGACAAGAGTAAGTGATTGAAATGTAACATTACCGAAAAGTATTGCTTGAATTTACCTGGCTACAAGTCATGTTTTTCAGTATTTCAGGATAAGTAATCCATAGATTTTTTTTCTATTGATTTCTATCTGAATTCTCTCAGTTACGTTCGAGAGAAATCATTAAATTGTGATTTACGAGATTATACGTGATATAATGTCTAGTTTAAAATCCTGCCAAAACAAAAAAAAAAGTGTTGAATTTATGTAAGTTTTGTAAGTACAGCAAGAATTATGCTAAGCTGTGAGGAAAACTTATGATTACCTGTTTTATTTACGGAATGCTCACGTGACACTTCCAGTATATGTTCCAAATAAGTGTGGATGTATTAAGAGAGAAAGTTTCCATGCCCATAGAAATAATAGGAGAATTCAAGCCGCGTTTTGGTTACATAAGCTATGTTTACACATTTTATTTCCACAATTTTTAGAGCTGCAACCAGTAAAACACTATCATGAATCCAACATATTTAATCAATATCATCTTTGGGTCGACTTTCCTCTACATCCACTGGTCCCAGGTAAGGTGACATTTTATAACCAAATATTTTTCGACCTTCGATCCTAACATAGACAAGAGAACAGGTTGATTGTTTTTTGATTGACACACTCTATAAATAAAAAAAGACATCACATTTATTCAATTATTTCAACAAGTAGTTGAAATTGTTCATTGAAAGACATAGCAAATCTTTAAAGCGTAAGAATATATAATTAAAAATTAGTGTTTTAGATCTATGCAGAAAGGTGAATACATTTAAAGTATAATGTAAATTGTTCTCGAAGGCATGCACGCCAATAAGTGAGTACAAGCCCGTCTGTGCATCAAACGGAATAACATATCACAATTCCGGGACATTTTTTTGTGTGACGCAATGGCCAAAAAAGAGTAAGTGATTATAATTGCCACAAATATCTACCATAATTAATTCGCCTTGCAAAATGTTGCCATTTCAGATCCGAACATCAAAATCCTCCATGAAGGAAATTGCACCTGTGTTAGTCAAAGGAAAGCACTTGATAGGTGCCTTAGGACGACTGAGCCTACAAACATTGCCGCTACTCCAGACAAATGAAACAAGAGTTTGTATTTTTGTGTGTTGGAAATGTATAGAAAACTGTGAATTTATCCAATAGATAATGGATGAATACTATATTTACAGTTAAAGTTATAGTATAGTTGAAAATAATTACAATCATGTAATAAATTAAAAAGAATTGGGAATCAATTTGCATATATTTGTTGAGTGTTGAGTATATTTGAGTGTTTGTGGCAATGTCAGATGTGAGGGATGTTACGCGGTTCACTGTATAAGTGACACAATGCTGTGTTTATTTATTTAGGCATTTTATGATTTTTAGTATCATTATAACGCCGCATTCAGAATTAAGCACACATGAAGTAGCCTAATCTCTTGGACACATTACAAAATACACCTACAATTACGCTTTATAAAAAATAACAAATTTTGTTCAATACGGTAATATTGTAGCGTCTAAATATTTCCCAGTTTAGCGAATGAACAAGAATGAACAATAGAGAATTATCCTGTCACGCGAGCTCCAATCAATCCTAAAATAATTTAAAGATTGCTTTTAGTTTCTGAAGAAGCAAATCCTACTCACTTTCATCTGACAAGAAGAGTTGAATTGACACGATTCAAATTCTTAAATTATTTAATAATGATTATTATGAGTTATTTTTTACAGTTTTTTTTTATAGCGTTGTAAATGAATTTCAGTTGTATTCAAGGGTATTCTTGTATTTTGAAGGTTGAGAACTTATTTGTCCCAAACATTTTTGCTCGGAACATAGGGTTTGAAAATTACAAATTTGTTTGGACCAAATAAGGATGTTCGAAGAATTTATGTTCTGAACAAATGTTTTTTCCGATTCCGATTCCAAGCCTTTGCTTGGAACAAACATGCCAATTTCAACTAAGCAGAGTGCGGTTACTATTACAAATTCATACTTTGCCCGAATGGCTCATAATTTTCCAAATTCTGGCAGCTGTATATTTGGTAGATACAATATAATCTTTATTGAGTTCTTAAAAATGAAACAAAACATTTAATGTAATCAAACGTCAATTGTGTAATTATTTATCATCGAGCTTGTACTATGTTATATGCTATGTTATGGTTAGCACAATTTTTTATTTTAGTTTAAAATTCTTTATTTGATCAATCAATATAATATACGATATACTACGACTTAATTTACATTATATCAAATAAACAAATTTACCAAATTATTAAAGGTTATCCTGAACCCCTGAAATATTGAATTACGCTACCTGGACTAAAATATCCAATAAAATAATTCTTCAATAAGCTGTTTTATACACTATTACAAGGTGTTTTTATACAAGATTTGTCATTTTCTGTAGGCTATCGTAACAAATTTGACGCCCAAAATAATTGAGGTTTCTGTTTTTCCAATTTCTTCTTTTGAATTACATGAATTTGTGAAAGAATGTCGATTAGCTTCATTACATTTTCAGTTATTGAAAGTACAATTCCTTTGTCTGGCAGTTCTTTACAGCGCAATGAAAACTTGTATCGTTTACTTTCCTGGAATTCAAAATGTAAAAAAATAAAGTAATAGGTAGTTTACAATTTTATGCTCACTTTTGAAATTAATTAGTCAAACAGACTTACTGAAAGAACAAGAGGCAATTGCGGTGATTTCAGTCCAAAGAGTCGATATATTTTGTGATTTTGTTCCATTTATTTATCGTTATTGGTTAAAAAACATAAGCAGATAGAACATTGAAATGTATCTGATATATTCACTAAATCCGCAAGTTAAACTTTACTTATCAGTGAGCTCGAGACAGAATTTGGATTCTATTTACATTATCACTCGTTAGTAGTCCGTTTGTGCAGGAATTTGGTTTGGGCTAATACTAAATTATCTCCTGATTGCGTAAGCTAATAAGATTACTCAAATCCAGTCCAGTATGGCCACGTATATTGAATGATTTGATTCGAGCAATTTGTGGCAATCTACTATTTATAATCTATTACTTTTTATTTTGTGGCATGACATAAACCTAAACATAGCCAATGTTTTTGCATGTATTTATAATTAATTTTAAAAATGAGGCTAAATACATCTAATATAATTTTCTAAGATACGATCAATTATTTGGAGTACAATCAAGTATTATTTACATCAGTGATACTAATTGAAGCATTCGAAGATTTTCTGTTCAATATAGAGTTTTTATGGTGATACATAAATTGTTAAATATTCATATTGTTTAAACACTTCGTCTACATTGGTAAAAGTAAAAGGTAAACAGTTCTATAGCGTGCTTAGTCAGGACAGCCTTGTGCCTTTATTCTACATGAATGTAAAAACTAAGTAAATACATGATACATACAAGATAGAAATCTCCAGACATGAAAAGCTTTTAATATTATGTTGTTTTTAAGTTGAAAAGTAAAGTACATGGTTCTACAATTGTTTCTATTCAGGTTACTGAAATGTAAATTATGAGTAAGTATGTATGTTTGTAACAGGGAGCCCACTACCTATTTGTTAGGATAGTGAGACTCACGCCGAGCATGCGCGAAAATGGC
>VYYI01000493.1:0-30619 GCA_021029175.1 Bilobella aurantiaca
CCAGAAAACAACGCTGTTTTCCATTAGCAGTGACCGAAATATGCCATTTTCGCGCATGCTCGGCGTGAGTCTCACTATCCTACCAAATAGGTAGTGGGCTCCCTGTTACAAACATACATAAAACAGTGTTTTTAAGATCTTTCTAATGTCTGGCAATTACAGATCGAGGAAAATTATTTTGAAAATACTATTTTGTTGCAAATATTTGTGAGTATTACTTATTTTATTGAATCTAACTTACGTTTCATGAAGAAAAACCTACACATCAAGAAATTTGTACAAAGTTTGCCGTTTTATGAGCTGACGATTCTATAATAATTACATATTATTTGAAATTATTCCTCAGTTGATCTAAGAATAAGCGGTGTTGCTCTTAAATGGAGTGAATGTGATTGTAAGTTAATGCCTACTACATTTGCATATTTTTTAAATCAAATTTCTTTCCGGACTTCTTATATATGATGATTCAACGTGTGTTTAACTGTTCTTGTTTTTAGAAATTAAGAACTTACAAATTTCGCTGTATATTACACGGTGTTGTTTTTTGTATAATTTTTTTTAATGCAGTAATCAGTTCGTAATTATCTACCAGCAGCTGACCGCTTGTTTTAATCAAACAAGCCGTGAGTATAATCCTGTATCTCGAGAAGGCGGAGAAGCCAACGAAAACATGAATCGGATTATTATATTACGTTTTCACTTTAGCTTTGAATGTTAACTTAATTATTTTCTTTGTTTGGCACAATGAAACCCTGCTTTCCATCAATAAAACTAGAATCTACGATATGGCTTAGCCTTCCATCAAGCAAACTTGATTGATTCAACTGATTGACTTCAAAAATTGTCTTCGAATTACAAGAACCAAATTAAGCTGCTTAAATCCAAAACTACACAAACGAAAACATATCTAAATATGTAAACTAATTGCATGCACCTAATAACAACACGCATAAGTAACATAACGTAAATCTTAACTATTTTGTCGAAGTAGCAAGGCCTGGATCCTTTTCCTTGTAGACTACTTTGGAGTTAATAATTATAAAAGATAGATAAAATAGTAATCTTGTGGAACATATATGTTTTAAATTGAGTTGGCAAGCATCCTTCGGTTCAAGGGAATTTTTACTGGGGCGTGTACGTTTGAAATCATAATTATGGCATCAATTTTATGACATTGTTTTTGAACCTTTAGATTGACAGGTTTAGCCTAAAATCAACTAGACTAAAATCAGGACATGAAGACCTTTGCCTTCAAAATCCATCATGATAAATCAGAGGTACAAATTGCTTTTAATAAGCACATTATTTGTTAGCTCCACAATTGAATAAAAAAAATGTACGGGACCACAATTCTAATTCTCATCCTCACAGTGGTGTTCAATAACCCCTATTTATTTGTAGACGCGAAGAAGGTAACTGATAAAATATTTTTTCTCCATTTCTAAAAAAAGATAAGATGGAAAAATTTGAAATTCAATTTATAATATACATAGACAGCCTTTTGTGAAAGTAATTCTACCTGCCAAGCCATCCACCCAAGTGATGACGTAAAAGGAATTTATTCTTCCTGCTTGAAAAGTAGTAAGAAGACAAAAAACGCCGTTACATTCTGTGCAATAGTGTACGTCAAAGTAAGTTAAACATCCAACGTTTCAATTTTTTAAATTTTGTGATTTTTAATGGTTTTGTACAATTAAAAAGAATTCTTATATAAATCGTAATGCAACTGCTGGCAACCCGGAAATTTCTGGCACTTCTTCTTGCACAAAACAATCCATTACGGACGCGAGTTGTTTGAAGTATGCTAAGGCCAACAGCCCATTTATTGGCAAAGAAGGTGACAAGAAGTATGCCAATTGCTACGTAGCTGCAAAAGGCTACTTGTGCAGCGCTCCTAAAGATGCCGACGAACAGTATATGACTTGCAGTATTCAAGCAACAAAATGCCCCATAGCATTTTCGTAAAGGAATTACGATACTACAAAGAAAATTACAATTCCTTTGTTTTCTTTTAATATACTTATAAACTTGTTGTAGACGGATAAATTTTAAGCCGCAAAATATATTTATTTCTAACAGAAACAACTCAGAATTCAGTTAATAACATTTCAAAAGTATTTTAAAAGCCATTTACCAGATTCCCGAGCTCGATGTTGCCAGAAATCGGTGTCTAGTTTGTTTGTAAATATTTTAAAACTTTTTAAAGTTTATATTGAACGCTTTTTTACTCTATGAGGTAAAAGGTTACCTGAAAAGGACAAAATATGGTTAAATTCCGATATATTATACGGACATTTGACATTCCCGCAAAGCTGATGGTCAGCATGAAAAGAAGGGTAAGAATCGCAAATGTTGTTGAATATTTTTGGACTTGTAGCGAAAGTGAAATAAGGGTTAAATTTGGGACCAATTTTTTACTACAGTCTGTTTACAAAATTTAAGCTTTAAGACACAATCACAATACCAAAAACTTTTGCCTAAATTAAGTATGGGAAAGCAGCGATAGAATAAGAAAAACAAAAATGAGTATAATCCACCTTATAATTCATCCATCAATATTTCCTTTTCCGATTTTGAATTATTTGCCACGAAGCATTACCATACGTTCAACTGTTTAATTTATATAAGAAGCCACATAAAAAATACAACAATCATTAGAGTTAAAGTATTATACCAAAAAAATATAAACAGCATTTTCAGGCCCAACTCTAAAAAAAATTTCATCATTTTGTTAAAAATTTAAAACTGTTGCCAAACATATTTCATGTGCAAGCTGTTTTGTATCTTTGTTATTTCTTAGCTCCATATTATTCTAAATTCAAAAATTCTACTATACATAATTATAATCATTCTCAAGTTTTAATAATGCTTCTGAACATTCAAACTGATAGCTGTAACTCAGATTTGTCAAATGAGGACATGACTTATTTCGGCTACTTGAAAAAGACGAAACTTATCAACACTGAAAAAATCTCTAGACAGAATCAAAACCGGAAAAAATTATTCTTTTGTAGTTCTTTCTCCATGTTCTAATTACACAAGTAAACACAAATCACCCATTTTGCGCCTGTTGAAGGATTTGGTTTTAAACTTAATAATAATATTGTTGAACATGGAAATTGACATTTGTAATCTGAATTTCCCAATTCAGTGCAAGTCTTTATACACTATTTGGTATTAAGAAACTTCGACATTTACAGGCAGCACTATTCGTTTATTTCCACTCTCTGAACATCTCGGATATTTCTCAATGTGTTTTAATTATATTAGTAATCACCAAGTACTCTTTTTGCACCAATTTTGCACCAAATATTTGGTTGAAAAATTGAAAAATTCTAGATCTCTTTAGTAGAGTAGAACACCGCTCAAAAAAATTTAGTTCAAAGAAATATACAAAGAAAATCATGTAAAAATAAGCAGTTGCGCATTGCAAAAATGACTTACAAAATGGTTAATAAAATTTTTTTGCAGAAACTAAAATTTATAATTTATATTAGCGTATTTTAGCAGAAGTTTTATGTTAACATTGTCGGAATGGAACACAAGTTTTTGCCGAAGTATAAAAACAATTATTTCGGGCAACATTGAAGGCTAACTAAATTTATTTAAATTTTTTAGCAACAATCTTTTCTGTTGCATCGGTTTAAAAAAAATATCATGAACTAATTCAACACTTTGGTTTAGACACTCAACATTAAATGGCGAGGAGGAAGTATCTCATCAGAGTCCTCCTAACATCCTAAAACGTTTTACAAATTTTTTTTCTTCTCCTGAACTAGGACGAGCTTATTTACTACTTTTTTTTTTGTAAAAACAAACAAACAATAATAGCTTGAAGGGCAGATTGTTTGAGACTGGGACCGGAGTTGCCCGAGAGGTTAGAGCATCGGTCTCTCTCCCCTAGGTGCCGGAGATAGAATCTTACCTTAGGCATACATTTATGGCGGCGTGAGTCTCACTATCCTAACTAATAGGTAGTGGGCTCCCTGTTACAAACATACATAGATTGTTTGAGTGAGTCACTTGATGCTGGGCTAGGTGGTGCCGGAGTTGGAAGCCTTTGCCACATATCGTGCAGGCGTTCGGTCGATACGCCAGATGAGATGAACGGTGACTGTCCAATCGGTCCACAGTGGGGAACCGGAAAGTACAAATGTCGCAGACGAAGGGTCGTTTCTGGGGATGTGTAAACTGGTCGTCAAGGGCCCCTTGTGGTTTAAAACGGTTTGCCCCAATTTTGCCTCCGACATCGAACGGCGCGATTGGGGTCGTGCAAAACTGCTACGTGCTTCTTCAAAGTGGAACTGTGCGTAAAGGTCTTGTCACGTGTGGTGCACTTCTACTAGCTCAATTTCGGGCACTATGCACGGCTCCACCTCGTGCCTTTTCAAGTACGATTGAGTCTTGAAGGCCTTGTCGCAGTAACAGCAGGCGAAAGGAAGCTGTTGCGAGTGGAGGGCGAGGTGTGGCTCAAGATTAGAGAAAAATAAGTACACTTTAGAGACCCAATATAAGCAACCTGAACGGAGGTTTTAGGCCCTTAGAAACGACCTGACGTAAGATATAAGGCCCTCAGCAATAAAGAAGAACAAGTTTTTTGACCCCTTAAAAAGTACCCATTCTGAGACCCTTAGAAATTCCATAGACCTAAACTGGGGTTTAATACCCTTAGCAATTAAACAAATTCAATTGTTGGTTTTTACTCTTGAAGTACCCTTTTTGAGACCCTTAGAAATCATCTCTTTCCAATTCTGTTTGTTTTTGCGTTATTTACATCAAAGTTATATTGCTCTGCATATTTTCCCACATTTTGGACAAAGACTAGGCTCTCGTGTGTCGTGCTCCTTTTTAATGTATTTGTTCAAAAGGGATAGTTTCTGGAACAGTTCGCCACATTCTTTGGACGCTTCTCTTAACAATGGAACTTTTTGAAATATTTGATGCCATCAACAGATCCACTAAATTGCTAAAGTGGTTGCTATTTTGACCCTGTATTACAAGGCACAAAATCAACGGCGCTGATAAGGAAGATTGGATTAGTGTAAAGGTAACTACAATTACAAATTAATAATTACAATTATTGTGCCAATGAAACGCAAAAATTTGAATAAAATTTTTTCTATTCCTGTCCAAGTTTAATGAAAGATCTGGATTGTTTGTTGAACTTATTTTCTTCAAATGAATCTCTAAATATTAAGACTTAACTTGTTTTGCAAAGTTTGCATCATCGTCCTTTCCATCATCCTTCCATCTACCTTGCATAGCCTACGGAAATTCCATACCAACTAAAGTTTGCGTTCTATTATTATGCTGTTGAATTGCTCGTAAGCATAAATTTAATTTATGTGTATTTGTTTTGTCCTTTTAATATTGCGATGAACAGAGCAAAAAGTAAGGTTGACAGTGTTATCCACTCAGCGTCAGCGAGGTATAATTCCAGAGTCCAAGAGAACTCACTCTCATCCTTTGCGTCAATGTGTGGCGTTATCGCCACAGGTCTCCGTTGACCAGAATCCTGGCCCCCGGGACTCATAATTTTTGTTAGTCTTCCTTTTATTTGTATTTGCAAAAATGTAGTAGTAGAGATTTTTTCATGGGCAACTAGTAATATATGTTTGAGTAAATTATTCTAAACATTAACTAAACTTTTTGTTATATAATCATGGAGCCGGTTCCATGTCAATACCGAGAAAACAAAAACCGAGAATGCAAATACCGAGAAAATAAGAACCGAGAACTACAAAAACCGAGAATTACAAATACCGAGAAAACAAAAACCGAGAAAACAAAATAAGAAAACGACAAAAACCGAGAACTACAAAAACCGAGAATGCAAAAACAGAATTAAAATCCACAAGAAAATTAAAAATGCAAAGCTATATTACAATTTATTTGATTAATACCTCAGTGCAAAATAACTACAAAACTGGCTAAACTGAAAACTAATCAACTTGCAATTTGACATTTTGTGCAATACTTATATAATAATATTTATCCGAACATTGTTCTTATTTTAACAATACAAATATTCGTTCGCAAAGTGTGATATTCAGCACGAAATATCAGCTTTTTTAAATTCTGAATCCATTTTTCTGATTTACATAAGCATCAAAGAACCGGAAGTTAAAATAAAGTACAATTTTATGCTTGAGTATAGGCAAACTCCTTAAAGTAGCAAAGCAAGGAAGATAAAAAAACACAATAGCTTGTATAGGCCAAAGCCAGGACATTGAGTAACAGCAAAAAAGCAGCAAATAATTTGCAAAAGCAAAATTTGCTTGTTCATTTAACTTCTGAGTCTCGTTTATTTTCGGTTTTTGCATTCTTGGGTTTTGTAATTCTCGGCTTTTGTCGTTCTCTATTTTTGATTTCTCGGTTTTTTTTTGGTTTTTTTAATGCTCTTTGCCATTCGCCTATAGGCCTGGTCAATGTTTGCGTGTGCTAGTGAGTGGGGGAGGGTGGTCTCGGCCTGTTTAGTTGACTGGGAAGTTCCGAGGTCTGAAGCTAATGGACTTTCTGCTAGACAAGGAACACAGGGTTGACCACCGAGGAGTCCTTTGCATAGGCAGAGACTCGGCGCCTACCCAAGTTAGGACAATGGTCCTTCCCCCCGGACTACGGGCCTTGGGTATTTCTCGGTTTTTGTTTTCTCGGTTTTTGTAGTTCTCGGTTTTATATTTCTCGGTTCTTGTTTTATCGGTTTTTGTAATTATCGGTTTTTGTAGTTCTCGGTTTTTGCATTCTCGGTTTTTATTTTCTCGGTATTGACCTGCTAAGAACGCATAATTCAGATGCCATACCGTTTCACTGGACATTGAAATCTAAAAAAATGAATACTTAGATATTTTATACTTAAGTCGATTTTGTTGAAAATTTTTGTGAATATTACTTATGTTATTAAATCAGACTTATGATTTATAGAGAATAACCTACACATCAAGCAATTTGTGCAAAGTTTGCATTTTTATGAGTGGATGAGTCTATAATAATTACATATTATTTGAAAGTATTCCCAAGTTGATCTGAGAATAAGCGGTGTTACTCTTGAGTTTGATCGTGAATTAATGCAGACTACATTTGCATGTTTTTTTTAATCAAACTTCTTTCTGGACTTCTTATATCTGAGGATTCGACGTTTGTTGAATCAACTATTGTCAACAACTATTCAACAACTAAATCAACAATGTTGTTTTTATAAATGAAGAACTACCAAATTTTGTTGTATATTATATGGTCTTGTTTTTTTTTGTATTACTTCAAATTCCACTTTGTAGGAAGACGTTTTCCTTTAATTAAAAATACCTGAAGAAAGATGCAGCAACTTTTCATTAATGCAGTAATTAGTTTGTAAGAATCTAGCGCCAGCTCAATTCGTTTTAATCAAACACGCGGTGAGTAGAATCCTGTATCTCGAGAAGCCAACAAAAAATGAATCGGATTATAATATTTCGGTTAGGTTTAGGTTAGGCATGCACCTCTAATTTACAACCCGCATAAATAACATAACATAAATTCACATAACTATTTTGGCGAAATTACAAAGCCTGGATTCCTTTCATTGTAAACTGCTTTGGAATTTGGCTTAAAAAAATATGCTTTAAATTGAGTTGGCCTTTACAAGCATCCTTCGGTTCAAGGGAATATTTACTGGGGCGTGTACATTTGAAATCATAATTATGATATCAATTTTATAACATTGCATTTGAACATTTAGATTGACAGTTTTAGCCTAAAACTAAACTAAAGTCAGGACATGAAGACCTTTGCCACTGAATCCATTACGATAAATCAGAAATTCACACAAGAAAATACAAAGGTAGAAAAATTCTAGTGTTAAACGAGTTTTACAAATTGGCTGTTTTCATAAACTATAGTTCCAGGATTTTTTTTATGTTTAACAGCAAAAATATTTCCAACGGCGAACTCAGTTAAAATGTTAACCATTACTTGCTAACAATAAAAGAAACTACCGTAAAATTTCTACTAAGCGGTGGGTATCAAATAATGGACGGAGCTGTTGTAGTGGGCGAGAGTTTAACTGTTCTCATTAAAACAGTTATCGGTAGTCGGTAATGCCGCCAGGCTTCAAAACAAAACATTAACTGGTAGGGTGGGTAATTTTTTCTTTTTAACAAGACCTTGCGGATTATTTTTGTTGTAATTAAAGCATGACCTCAACCAAATAATCAATTGATTTAAATTGATTCAGATCTATAATTGAAATATAGTTGAAGTAGTATAATGGGAAGCAGGAAAAGTAGAAAAAGCAGGAAGAAAAAAAATGTTAAAAAAGAATTACTAAATACAAGTTAGAATGAGAAGAGAGAAATTACCTAATTACATTAAATTAAGTAATATAATTTCTGCATTTAATTATAGAAATTTTACTTTCATTTACTTCCAAAATGGATAAACTAGAAGAGACAAAACTTTCACTAAAGGCAGAATATATGTTCACAATTTGATTCAATCCAAGTTTTTTGGAAACTTTGGGCAAAGATACCTGAGTGCATTATGCTAACATCGATAGTTCAGTCAATAATTAACTACAATTTCTAGATTTAGGTTTACCGTGAATGTAAATAAAATTTGTAAAGTAAAAATCATGATCGGTCATTATTAAGATACGGGTCTTTAGTAGTTTAAGTCGTAGAATGTTCATTAGTAGGCAGTCGGGCGTGAAAATTTAAATAGTGGACGGATCTTATATTAGAAATTTTACGGTATTTCAGTAGTAAAATTTTACACCCGCACAATTGTATATTTTTTATTGTTGAAAATAGAATGCAAGAGGTCGTTTTTAATTGTGAAACTAAAACATGATGAATTCTTCTTAAAAAACAAAACTTACAAATGAAGTAGACTCTTTCGGAAATGAAAAAGAAGCGTGTTAAAAAAATTTAAAATTTTTAGAATTTTAGAAACGGAAGAAAATTAAAACAGTATAGTAAATGAAGGCCTCTTTTTTCAAATATTACTGGAAACTTTAAATAAATCAATTATGATGGTTATAAAATATTTATTAATTAGTTATAGTAGAAATTAATTAATATAGTATAGTATTAATTAGTCGAAATGTGTTATTTGAATTAATATAGGTGTCATTATCAGAGATAAGATAAGTACTTAACTTACTTTGTATATTTATTTTCAATATTTCGACCGATTTTCTATTTTCAACATTTACGTAAGGTATTGTAAGTTTAAAATATCCATTTCTTAGAATTTGTCACATTAATTCGATACCTTGATCAAGTTTTTGTCTATTTACGTCTAAATGAGATGTTTCGCTACTTGGTTTTGAAGCTTTTTAACGTCATTTTCTACTTCTACTTATACAATGTCAAATCCTGTTGCATTTACAGAACAGTTAGAGTGGACAAATAAGCCAATAAACACACGTATGTTTGAAATTATAAATAAGCTTCTGATTGAATACCGGGCGCATCACTGCAAAATATAGTCAAAATTATTAACAATGTTGTTGGCTGATGGCGTGAAGTAGACATTGAAGTACGATGAAGTACGCAGGACAAAATCACCCAAAATTATTTACCCAAAACTTTTTGACAAAACTTGGGTGATGAGATAAGTCAGGGTGAGAGACTTGTTGTGTGACTATGGACAACAAAGTACGACCATAAAAATGAAAATTTGACAGAAAAGCATATATCTTTTAGCTATTTTGAAAATTGCCTCAATATTTTATTATTTAGAAGATTTCGCATTTAGAACTACCAAGCCCAAAAACTTGACGAACATATGTGATGAATTTCGTGTTTTTTATAAAAATAATACGGTTTTCAATAGAAAAAAAATGAAGCTAATGTTATCGAGAAATTTCAAACCAATTGTTATTTTATTTAAGAATCACATCACAACTAATTATAACCAATATAGAATACACGAAAACGGATTTTAGGTTAACAAGAATCCAAATCAATTTAGGAGGCGCAGCGACGGGTATTCGGATTACAATAGCCAGAATCACACGGGAATAAGTCATAATTTGGGTCTACATTTGGGGTGCAGTGAGAATTAGCAGATAACTTGCAAACCAGAAATGCTCCGTTTGTGTCCTGTATACTTCCAAGTGGACAACTGCATGTACCGCTCGTACAAACCATGCCTGCTAGGCAGTCGTCGTCACATGAACAACTGGTGTCACCAAGAGGCAAGCCGCAGCGCCCATGTTCAATGTCGTCAATGAAAGGATCGTCACATTCGCATTGGCCTGACGTTGCGCCTCGTGTTGCGTGATTTACGCAAACGCAGGTGCTCTCATCACAGAAGCCACCGGGAATAGTCACGCATTGGTAATTGTTGTTTACATTGCTATATTGAAGGAACTGATTGAGGGCGCACGACGTCGGCTCGAAACAGGGATCAGCTTTGACAACTGAGCCAGCGGCCACCAACAAGAGAATTGCGGCGTTCATATGGAAAACCTAGAAAAAGTATATATAATATGGAATTAGAATATTGCTTAGTGCTTGCTAATTTACTTTTATAACAGTGTTTGAATTGTTGTAAAAGGAAATAAAGATATTAATTCAAACGAGCATTTAAGAAAGTAATTTGGATACTTACCTAGTGAGCAGGAGTAAACGAGTAGTTAAGGGCACTGAAAAATTATGATGTACTTCTGCTAGCGGAACCGAGTTTTATACCCGGTGTCAAAAGTGCCGTCACAAGGCAAAGTTAGTTTTGTGTTACAAAAATACGCCATTTTACGTGGCGTGGTAAAACCCCATATAATAGGATATGTAATCTAATTTTGATTTCTTTCAAAAATTCTATAACGTGCAAATTTACTTGGAAAAATTGTGTATGCCGAGACTAGTATACTTTAGACGTGTCTTAAGTGATTTAATGTTAATTTAGGTAAAGCTATTGTATAGTCAATATTAAGGTGAGTTTCGATTACATTTGCAATAAGCTATATTTAGTTGTGCATAGCATTTTTGTTGCTAGATCAAAATAGCTATGACTACAATTACAATTTGCTTTAAAATTGAAATGAAAATTGATTACTTCATGAGAAATTTATATTACATGTAGCAATAGTTTTGAGCAATTAAAGTTATAGTTAGAATTAATAATTGAGAAAGCTCAATATTGTTGAGGGCCGGAGTTGGACGAGTTACGGTACTGCTAAGGCTAGGATAATGTCATATGAGCAACAGACATTTTCCGCGACGGTAAGTTAATATATTAAAGAGCACTGATTTATTGAATACCAAAAGTTAATTGGCTCCACCCAGTTGTAAATCGAGTGCTCCTCGTGGAGACTGCCTGCCAATCAGAGCTGAGGGATGCGTTCGAACGTCACAATGTTTTGGATTTAATAATGCTAAACTGATATAAAAAACTTTGTTGCTATGTTAAGAAAATAATCTCAATCATGACTAAAATCACTAACGTGATGTCATTAGACAATATTTAATAATATTTATATATAGTATGTATCAATTCTGGATAATTGAAAATAGTATTACTTGTTATGTTGCGACCTTTTAACTTACCTAAAAAAAGTATGTTGTAAACACATTATCCTTTTAAAAATTGGAAATTTTCCACCCGTTTAGAGGTGAGGAGGTGACCTGTTTGTCACATTCAATGTCAAACCTACTTCACAATTTCACATGTTTTTCTCGTCCCATCTGCATCAAAAATATTTTTAGCTTCTCTTAACAATGGGAACATTTTGAAATGTTTGATGGCATCAATGTATCCACAAAATACCAAAAGTTGTGGGTATTTGATTCTGTATTACAATGTACAAAATCTACGGCGCTGATAAGGAATCTTGGATTAGCATGAAGGTAAAATAATCTAGAATTACTCATAAAAGTGCAAAATTACCTATAATTGTGGACAGAAAGAACAAAATTACAATTATTGTACAAATGCAACGTAAAAATCCTGTCCATGTTTAATGAAGAATCTGGATTGTTTATTGAATTTATTTTCTTCACATGAATCTTCAATTATTAAGGCTTAACTCGTTTTGCAACGTTTGCATCATCATTAGCGACTTGTTGTGACATGAGTTGGATTTAATATACCTTGCATAGCCTACGGAAATTCCATACCAACTAAAGTTTGCGTTCTATTATTATGCTGTTCAATTGCTCTTAAGCATAAATTTAATTTGTGTGTATTCGTTTTGTCTATTTAATATTGCGGTGAACAGAGCAAAATGTAAGGTTGACAGTGTTATCCACTGCGTTGGTCCAGAGTCCAAAAGAACTCACTCTTATTCTCTGCGTCAATGTGGGGCGTTATCGCCACAGGTCTCCGTTGACCAGAATCCTGGCCCCCGAGACTCTAATTATTAATTTACCCTAACCTAATTTTTGTTAGTCTTCTTTTATTTGTATTTTCAAAAATGTAGTAGTATAGGTTTGTTCATGGGCAACTGGTATTATATATTTGAGTAAATTATTCTATACATTAACTAAACTTTCTGTTATAGAACCATGGAGCCATAGAACGCATCGTTCAGATGCCACACCGTTTCACTGGACATTGAAATAAAAAAAACGAAACGTATAGATATTTATACTTAAAAGTCAATTTTGTTGAAAATGTTTGTGAATATTACTTATGTTATTAAATTAGACTTACGATTTATAGAGAATAACCTACACATCAAGCAATTTGTGCAAAGTTTGCATTTTTATGAGTGGATGAGTCTATAATAATTATATATTGTTTGAAAGTCTTCCCCAGTTGATCTGAGAATAAACGGTGTTGCTCTTGAGTGAAGTGAATGTGATCGTGAGTTAATGCAGACTACATTTGCATTTTTTAAATCAAATTTATTTCTGGACTCTTCATATGTGAGGATTCAACATTTGTTTAACTGTTGTTGTTGTTGTTTTTATTAAATCAAGACAGATGCAGCAAATTTTCATTAGTGCAGTAATTAGTTTGTAAGAATCTAGCGGCAGCTATATCTATTTTAATCAAACAAGCGGTGAGTAGAATCCTGTATCTCGAGAAGGCGGAGAAGCCAACGAAAAAATGAATTGGATTATAATATTACGTTTCCACTTTAGCTTTGAATGTTAACTTAATGATTTTTATTATTTGGCACAATGAAACCCTTCTTTGCATTAATAAAACGAGCATCTACGATATGGCTTAGCCTTTCATCCAGCAAACTTGATTGATTCGATTGATTGACTTCAAAAAATTTCTTCAAATTACAAGCACTGTTAAAGGCTGTTAAAATACAAAACTGCACAAACGAAATCATATCTAAATATGTAAACTAAATGCATGCACCTAATTACCAACCCGCATAAATAACATAACATAGATTCACATAACTATTTTGCCGAAGTCCCAAAGCCTAGATTTCTTTCATTGTAAACTACTTTGGAATTTGGCATTTAAAATATGCTTTCAATTGAGTTGGTCATTACAAGCATCCTTCGATTCAAGGGAATTTTTCCTGGGGCGTGTACGTTTGAAATCATAATTATGATATCAATTTCATAACATTGCATTTGAACATTTAGATTGACAGTTTTAGCCTAAAACTAAACTAAAATCAGGACATGAAGAGCTTTGCCTTCTGAATCCATTACGATAAATCAGAGAAACAAATTGCTTCTAACAAGCACATTATTTCTCAGCTTTCCAATTGAATCAGAAAAAAAATGTTCGGGCGGACAATTCTAATTCTCATTTTCACAGGGGTGTTCATCAACATCTATTTATTTGTAGACGCGAAAGAGGTAATTGATAGAATTTTTTCTCCGTTTCTAAAAAAAGGATAAGTTGAAAAAACTTGACATTCATTTTGTATTATACTTGAATTGTGAACAATTGATTTTCATAGACATTCTTATGTGAAAGTAATTCTACCTGCCAAGCCATCCACCCAAGTGATGACGTAAAAGGTATTTATTCTTCCTGCTTGAAGAGTAGTAAAAAGAAAAACGCCATTACATTCTGTGCAATAGTGTACGTCAAAGTAAGTGAAACATCCAAGTGTTTCAATTATTTAAAATCTTGTGATTTTTAATGATTTTGTACAATTAAATAGAATTCCGATATAAATCGTGATGCAACTGCTGGCAACCCGGAAATTTCTGGCACATCTTCTTGCAGACGTAAATCCGAAACGGACGCAAGATGTTTGAAGTATGCTGAAGCCAACAGCCCATTTATTGGCAAAGAAGGTGGCAAGATGTTTGCTAATTGCTACGTAGATGCAAAAGGCTACTCGTGCAGCGCTCCTAAAGATGCTGACTTGTATGTGACTTGCAGTATTCAAGCGAAAAAATGCACTCCAATGTAATTGCAAAAATAGAGTAGGGGACAATTTTTTGTAGAATTGTATACCTTTTCCTCTTTGTTTTTCTTGTAATTAGCATTCAAGCAATAAAATAAGGATATGAATTTTTTACCTAAAACTATTGCAACATTACAGGCATGAAATGCTGCAATTGTTCAAAATAATAATTGATATCATATCAATTTCAAAACTAAGTTGCAGTTGATGAAAATTCCTAAGCCGATTTCATATCCAAATCCTATTGAAATATTTTGCTACAGATTTGTGTTTACCCAGCATTGTTTTACAATGTTTTCGATTTTTAAGGAAAAATTTGTAAGAAAAATGAAAATTTTATAACAATGAGACCAACAAGAATGTAAACAAATGGCATGATGCAAATCTTCTAATTTGTGATTTAGGTTTTAGCAAAAGGAAGTTTATTTGATTTCCGTGACCCTCCTATTTTCATAATCATTTCTTAATTAACTTCGTTAAAATCTTTTCCTTTGTTAACTTTACAAGTTTGGCATTAAGGCACGAATCGTTATACTATCCAATCGATCCGTTGTAAATGCGAAGCCATTATGGTTTAATTTAATAAATTAATGCAGCTATACAGTAGAATACCGGAACCAAAAATGAAGTTGTGATTACTTTTTGAGATATTATTTGCACATTAGGGTTCTGCTGTTGGCTTTTTGAAATACTTAATTTTCAAGGATGCATACGTATCCTTGACTAAATTTGAAAACATATATTGTCTAATTCACCACAGTCATTTTCTAATTTTTATCTCGTCCGTCCATCCGTAGAAAATGAGCTTCGAAACTACAATATAACTGCATCCTAAAATTGCAATTGCATGCCAAAAATACAAAGGCGTTCTAAAATTCGATTGCACTTACAAAAAAACGCAATACCCAAACACGGGTATCAAAATAACTATACATTTCTCTGGGTAACGGGGGTCAGGCCCCTTTCATTATTTTGACGACACCGTAATGAAACCTAAAACCGAAAACTTTGATTTTTCAGGATTTTAGCTAGTTTCTACTTTCTACTAATTATAATAATAATTTATAATGTATCAGGAATTGAATAACCTAAAGTATTTTTAGAGAATTTAAAAGAACTTTATAATGTTAACTTTGGTGGTGGTGATAATTTCTAATCTATATTGTTGCACGGAATCTATAAATTTAAATATTAAATAAAATACAAGTTCTGGAATTGCAATTGAAATTGAATTGAATTGAATTGAAATTGGGAAGCAATTGAATTGCTTCCCGTAGTCCGGGAAGTTAGGATCCTTCTCCCAACTTGGACAGAGCATGATTCGATTCCCGGTACCAGCACAGCAAAAAAGTGGGGGCGTGTTAGTGGTAATTGGAAGCCTGGAAATTTACGGTCGTGGAGGATGAACTTGGTCGGTATGCGAAAGATGGTGTTCAGCCTCTGAAGAAGAATAAATAAATGCAGTTATAACTGAGCTATGAACAGAAATGATTACAAACACAAATTCAGTGAATTGTGTCAAGATTATATTTTACTATGATGACGAAATTCCAGTGGCATATGAATATATTCCATTAAGTATGTTTTCATGTGTATTTTTGTCACCGCGCTTCCGTTTAACTAAAAGCTTGTATCAATCACAAAGGATGTCCATGGAACTCAAAAACATAAAATTCTAACCAAATTTCCAAGCAGTTTTGATAAATAGTACAAATCGAAGAAAATCGAATGAAGTGAATCAAAAAGCGATGACATATATTGCGTTAACAATTTTTTTTAGACTATTTACTCCACACCAAAAATAGAAAGTAAGAGAGTTATAGTGGTTAAAAGAGTTTTACAAATTGGCTCTGTTTTTACAAACTTAAGTTTTAGGTTTTTTGATGTTTCAATTATAAACAGCTAAAAAAATTCAAGAGGCGGACTCAGTTAAAATGCTAACCATTACTATAATAAAGAAACTACCGTAAAATTTCTACCAACAGGTGGGTATTCAATAATAGACAGATTTTTTGCAGTGGGCAAGAGTTAAACTCTTCTCATTAAAATAGGTTAGTCGGTAATGCCGCCAGGCATCAAATAAAAACATCAACTAATTTTTTTTTGTCTTTTTAACAAGACCTTGCCGATTATTTTTTTGTAATTAAGCGTGATTTCAACCAAATAATCAATTGATTTAAATTGATTTAGACCTTTAATTGAAGTATAGTTGAAGTAGTATAATGGGAAGCAGGAAAAGTAGAAAAAGCAAGAATACAAAAATGGTAATAGTGCATTACTAAGAAGAGTTAGAGTGAGAAAAGAGAGATTACTTAATTACATAAAATTAAGTAATATAATTTCTGCACTTATAGAAATTTTACTTTTATTTACTTCCAAAGACGACTAGAAGAAACAAACCTTTCACTGGAGGCAGAATCTATGTTCACAATTGGATCCAATCGAAGTTTTTTGAATACTTTAGCAAAGATATGAGCGGTCATTATTAAGGTACGGGTTTTCAGTAGTTTCAGTCCTATTAGGTTCATTAGTAGGAAGTCGGGTGTGAAAATTCAAACAAGTGACGGGTTTTAAATTAGAAGTTTTACGGTAGTTTAGTTGTGAAATTTTGCACCCGCACATTTGTATGATTTTTTTTATTGTGCAAAATAGAATTTGCAAGAGGTCGTTTTTAATGGAGAAACTAAAACATAATGAGTATTTCTTTTGTAAAAAGTAGTATATTGCACCGAAAATTAATAGCAAGGTTTGCTCTTACATGCTGGCATTATTGCCTTGCAGTGAACAAAAATTCAATTGGTACTAACTACATAGTCTAATAATTGTAGCAAATAACAAACGGCAATTAATTAAATATAAAAATGGAAAGCACTATAAAATCATGAAGGTCTATGATTGCCATAAATAACAATTATTTTGCCTAGAGTGTAGATTACTCATCGTAGACATTTGTTGTAGGTTATGAGTATTATATTCTTAGGGTTTATCAAAAGAAATCGAATCATTTGACAGTTGCCCATTAGAAGCTCATATTAATCCATTCTAATCGCTATTTGAAAAACTATGGTGCAACATTTTCTTACATCATTCTCAAATGTTGATACTGACAGTTTTCTGCAGCATTTGTAAAGAGATTTATATGTATTATACTTTTTTCTATTAATTCTTATTCTTTTTTAAACAAAATTATAAGAATTGTCGGAATTTCGACATTTTGGTTAACAGTTATTAAGTAGTGTATAGGCTTCTTGGAGAATACATATAATATCTAGGCCAAGCATATTTAAGCTTTAAATTTATTTCTGTGTTCTTGAAACTGGCAGTTGTAACCCAAAACTTACTTCAATCAGGACATGAAGACCTTCCCTGTCTAAATGCTGCTCGATAAATTAGTGGAGTTGCAGCCTTCTAGCAAGCATTCGTTAGCTCGTTAGCTCGAATTGAATCAATATTAAAATGTGGTTTTGTCGTTCAATTCTACTCTTTGTGTACACAGTAGTTACCATAAACCAGATCGCTTTCTTTGTTGGTGCTAAAAAGAAGGTAAATACTACCTCAATACAAACAAAATTGTCATATCATAAAAATAAATGATAATAATAGTTAATTAAAATTAATAATTACCAATAATAGTTACCATCACTAATTATGATAAGTTGATTTGTATAGATCGTTAGTTGTGAAACAAAGACTCCCTGCCAAGCAATACACCCAAACGATTACGGAAAAGGTATTTTTTCGTCTTGCCTGAAGCGTAAAAAAGGAGAATCACTTACATTCTGTGGAACTGTATATGTCAACGTAAATTTAAAATGTAAATTTTAGTGAAATTTTGAATAATTTTGAAAAATACTACCTAGAATCCTGATATAAATCATAATGCCACTTCTGTCAACCCGCAAGTTCCTGGCAAATCTACGTGCGATGCTCGGCCAATTTCGGACGCAAATTGTTTGAAGTATGCTCAAGCTAACAGTCCATATAAAGGCATGGAAGGTGGCAAGATGTACGCTAATTGCTACGTAGCTGCAACAGCCTACTTGTGCAGTGCCCCTCCGGACGCCAACGAACTATATTACACTTGCAGTATTCAAGCGAACAAATGCCCTTAAATGAAGTTGTAAAAGAATTACGATGCTAAAAAATAATGAAAAAAAAAATTCATTTGTTTTCTTTTAATAAACTTACAACATTGGTGTAGACGGTTAAATTTTGGGCCGTAAAATCTTTTTATTTCTAACAGAAAAAACTGCCTTATCAGAATTCCGTTGATTCCATTTGAAAAGTATTTTGAAAAGCCATTTACCAAATTCCGGAGTTCGATGTTACCTGAAATCGGCGTCTAGTTTTGTTTAGTATAAACTTTAGTTTAATTGGAACGTTTTCTTTCTCTATGAGGTAAAAGTTTACTTGAAAATGACAAAATTTTGAAAAATATTATAATTCGAAATATTATACGGATAATATTGGCTTAAAGTTATCCGAATCTTGCCGACATAATCAGAGGTTGTGCAAAAGTACTTGCTGTAAACTTATTTTTTGATTAGCGGATGAGAAAAGAAGGAAAGTTAAGAATGTGGAAGGATAAGGACTCATTAGCATCGATGTTGTCATCCTTTTCAGAAAAATTGTACAGGAAGAATGTGCGGATTTATAATCGCAAATGCTGTTGAATTTTTTTGGGCTGATAGCGAATGCGAAATGAGTTTTGGGACTATTTTTTTAAATGTAGTCTGCTCACAAAATTCTAAGTTCAAGACACAATCACGAAACCAACAACCTTTGCCTAAATTAAGAATGGGAAAGCATCGTCACAATAAAAGAGACAAAAATGAGTATAATCCACCTTATAATTGATCAATTAATATTTCATTTTTTGATTTTGAACATTTGTCAATCAACCAGCCACGAAGCATTACCATACGTTCAACTGTTTAATTTATTTAAGAGGCAACATGAAAAATACAATAATCACTAGAGTTAAAGTATTATAGCAAAATTATGTAAACAGCATTTCCAGGCCCAACACTTATCAATTTCAAAATTTTGAAAAATTGGAAAACTTATTGCTAAACCTATTTTATGTGCAAGCTGTTTTGAATCTTTGTTATTTCTTTGCTACATATTATTATTCTAAATAAAGAGATTCTAGTATACATAATCATAATCATTCTCAAGTTTTTATAATGCTTCTGAACATTGAAACTGATTGCTGTAACCCAGATTTGTCAAATCAGGACATGACTTCCTTCGGTAATTTGAAAAAGATGAAAATTTTCAACACTGAATAATTAAAAAGAGTAATATGTAGTAAACTTAATAGAGAGTTGAATACGAAGCTAAAAAGTATGTTCATTTTACTCGCGTATTTTTATTGTTTGTGTAGTAAACTTTATCGATACTTATATTGTTTTTTTTTGCTGAGTTTTCTAAATTTAATTTACCATAAAGGGAAATTTTACGCAATAATAAATCAATTAGCGGTAGATTACGCACATTTGCCAGCATTCCACTTTTCCCAATACGATTCTTACAATACAATACATGTATCTATGAGTAAATCAATTTCTAAACAAATCAAATCTATGCTTTTCAGAAACAAGAATGCTGGTTGGTTGTTGGTGTGCCACATTAAACTATCTTAGATTAAGCGTTTTTAAGTATATCGACATTATATAAATTAGTACACAGTTACCTAAGCGTAACACAAACTTTAGTTTAAAAACAAAATATTTTTACTCAAACTTGTAAGTCAAAAAAATCTCAGTTGATCTCAACTAGGGCATGCCAATTTTCAAATGCATGAAATCATCATCATTAATAAATTGATAATGAATTATCAATCCTCCTTTATGATAAACAAAGATAAATCAAATAGGTAATTAAAATTGAATCTCTCTCGCAATCAGAACTTTTCCCATCCTTTGATTAAAGTAATCTAAAAGATATCATTTTCTCTTGTAGTTACGAACAGCAAGCAGTGATTTTATTTTCACTAAAATAGTAAATAATGTACCTTAAGTAGGAGCCAGCCTGAATTCGCTTGGACCACAATTTGTATTGGAGAAATGAATCCTCTAAAAATCTTAGTTTTTACAATATTTGCGATTTTTGCAATATTAACACTGGTGGAGTACCAGTATTGGAATGCAAAAGAAGTAAGTACGTTCTAGACATTTTTAACAGAACTGAACTTTCTAACCAACACGCCACGTAATTATTGATTTAATGATTAAGTTGAATTAAATTTGGTTATTATCTTTCCCAGATATCTCCGTATCTTCTTGGATATTTTTCAAATAAGGCAGATGTATCATGTCAATGTGGAACAGAGATCGTTAGCTATAATGCAACTGATCAACGGAATTCTACATGCAGCCAGGAGGCGACTTTGCTAGGCCCAAACCAAAAGGTCATTTCGTTTTCACTATATTTCAAGAATGGGTTGGATTCCCGCTATTGGAAAGGTGTCGAAGCAAATATCATGCTATTCGAAACCTTGTATGCTGGTTGGGTCGCAAGAATTTACACAAATGATTTAAATATTATTAAAACAGAGATCTGCAATCTTCGATGCAAATTCAAGTTTCTCTTCTGGTGCGATATCAACAACATTCCTGGAATAGGTGATAAAAATATTTCCATTTAACGAAACCTTATTTCGAAAAGTGTTCGGTTAAATTAGGTTAGATTGTTTGCAAATTCATTCGAATGGAGTCATACTGGTATTGCGGTTAGGTTTAGGTTTAGGTTTTAGGTTAGATTTTTAACAAATTGAAATTCTTATGGGTTCAGGATAATGTTTGTAGTTCATTGTTTTCAAATGTGGTTTCAAACCGAACGTTGTATTTTTAGAATAGTTGCCAATTCTTGCGGTTGCTGAAAATGTTACACAATTTCTAAAATATTTAATTTCTTTATAACACCAAAATTATTTTTGCAGTGCACTTTTGAATTTTTTTTGTAGTTATATATAAGCAAAACAAGCCCTCATAGCACAGGAGGAACTGTAATTTAAGTAAAATCTTCATTGCTAGGACTGGTTTGTTTTGCTAGTATTATCATATTTAACATTTATATTATAAGTATAATATTATGCTGAACACCAATCTCAATGATATGCAATAGAGAATTCCTGTTACAGGAGATCTGAGCTCAATGGTGGGAATGACGTGGCGTTTTTTAGTGCTTGGCGACCCTCTCGTTGACATTTTTGTGGTTCGAGATCTTGACAGTCGCCTTTCCCTTCGTGAAAGAATGGCTGTTGCGGAATGGGAAAAGTCAAACTTCAGTATTCATTCCATGCGTGACCATCCCTACCATGTAGAGACACTTATGGGAGGAATGTGGGGCGGAAATAACCAACTCTTGGGGCGAGATCATTCTAAAATCTTGCAAACTCAACTAATTAAGGTTACCAAGTACATATTTTGAATACAAATATTCTACATTTCTAATAATGCCACTTTATATTATAAAAAGCTATCATAAAGATATATGTTTCTTTAATATCAGGCAGCGTTAAATATTAGTGGCTTGGGAAGAGGCTCAGATCAAAATATTCTCAACGAAATCATATATAAGGAATTAAGCACGGAGACGATGGCTCACGATAGCTACTCCTGCGGCAAATTCAAGAATGAATTCAACCGACCTTTTCCAGTTCAAAGAGTGAACGGCTCTGACTTTGTCGGGAACATAATTGACGTACCATACTACAACTATTCTGCAGGCATTTGCCCTCAAAGATGCAGAAAAGATGTGACTTGGGACAGTTGCTAGCATTAGCAATGATAATTGAAATTATATTTAGTCCTGCAAAAACTTGAACGGTTAAATTAAAACAAAACATATCAATAGATTTAAAGGCATTCCGTATCTAGGACATCCATGTTTCTAACTAATTTCACTTTCAAATCGCTTTATTAACATATCGCTGCTATTATTACAATAAAGTATTTATCCTTTTAATCTCATATTTCAGTGTATGATGAAGCTAAGCTTGTATTGTCACGTATTTAAATTAAATTTTTGATTAAGTTTTTGATGACATAATAAAAAAAATTGATATTTGACCCATAGTAGAATAATAGACAGTAGTCTCTTTTGACGTTTTGCACTTTGTAAATTTTTATAATTAATTAGCCTGTAAGTAAGGTAAAAAAAAATGCAAATAACGCAAATGAGAGTTGTAAAACTAGTTTGTATGAGAACACATCCAGAAGTTCTCTACCGTTTGTAGATAAATACTGAGCATTATACAATGGTATCAAGTAGTGACTACAATTAAACTTACCATAGACTCGCGTTACAGAAACCAAGAACTAAGGTAGGCAGTTGAAATGATGATGAGCATCGTAACTAATCATTTATTTTGTAAATCAACAAAACACAAGAATGAAATGGCTTCCAGTTCTTGGTCACATAAGGAACAACTTTCGTGGCACTTCAAAAGCTTTAACACGATAACTTTAACATTAAACCAAACCTGTAAAGTAAATTATATTTCATGATTTTACGACTACTGAAATTTCTATTTTGTAACGGGGCTATGTGAAAGATTATTGCAAACTTTAATTTTCTAAATAAACTGATACCGGTACCGTGTTGAGGAAATGTGTATATTAGTATATTTCAAGAATAACTACAGGTTCTTTTTAAAAAGAAAAATTCAATATTCAATTAAACGGAATATGTTGTCTTATGACAATGTTTAATTACATGAGGATTACAATGTAATTACAGTACATATTAAGAATTATCATATTTAGCATTCCCAGGATGGAAATGGAGTCAGTGAAATTCAATCTGCATGAAGAAAATTTATTTTGCATGGAAGGTGACCAATGATACTTCCACCTTATTTGGAAGGTCCACTGAATGATCCACAAAACCAAAAAATCTATTATTGCGTCTCGCAAATTTGGGCTTGCCTTGGGTTATATATAGTAAAATATCACCAAAATTGGCTTTTGCAGCCTTATTATAATAGTGTGCTGGATATGTGCTATCATAAATTTTGAGATTTACCATTAAAAACACTTCTGATTAAGGATTTGAAAAGTTGTTTAGTTTTTAAATGAAAATCCGGTATGAGGAGTGTACTCATTTAATAATTATTTTAATTGCTAACCTAACAAAAATATATGTCATATTATGTGTCATGCTGTAATGTTTTGACATAATGAGTTCATGACAACTAATAGTTTTGAAGTTTTTCCAGATTTTCAGAAAATAGTAGATTAAGCTATGAAGTCAAGCTTGATTTCTGATAGATGCGAGCAACGTTATTAAAATTATTATTTTATCAGAAATTTTTGCAAAACTGTTGTCATGCGCAATTGTTGAGTGGTAAGCGGTGCTCGCGTGGAGTGTGCACATATCACATGGTTTTTATGTTAAGTAAGGTTGCCGAAGTGAGTAAAGCGGCATTGAATTCTGTGTGTGTTCCACAATTTGATTAATTACTGACGCTGATTGAGATTTTGCTAACTTCGCCCGAATTGGAGAATTAATTGCCTAAATAAAATTTGAACTGGTAAATGCGTACAAGGATTCAAGGTTAAAAGTTGTTGCCTTGATACACTTCTTCCAGCGCATTGCAATGATCAGATGTGGGTTCTCTGTTTTTCACCAAAATAAAATTAAGTAACAATAAAGTTCGAAAATTGTATGAAATATATATTTTTTGATGATCGTAGACATTCGCCTATGGCCTGGTCAATGTTGCGTGTGCTAGTGAGTGGGGGAGGGTGGTCTCAGCCTGTTGAGTTGACTGGGAAGTTCCGAGGTCTGAAGCTAATGGACTTTCTGATGGGCAATGAACGTGGGATTGACCACCGAAGAGCCTCTTGCTTAGGCACAGGCTGAGCACCACCGTACGGATACCCACCCATCTTCACGGCCGCAGCTTTCTAAGCTTCCACTTACCACTACCACACCATCTTTTTTTTACTGTGCTGACTGTGCCGGTGCCGGGATTAGATCTCGGCACCTACCCAAGTTAGGACAAGTGTCCTGACCACCGGACTGCGGGCCTTGCGTCTATAAAATATATTTAAAATTAAATTGAACTTCGAATACACGCGAAAAGTAGGGTCGCAAATGAGGATTATCAAAAAGATTATCAAAGAAAAGCCCGCCTAGTTACAGGGGTCATATACGGGGTCATCAATTTGCATTTTTAACTTCCAATTAAATTTACCTGGCTGCTTCATGACTTTAATTAAAATTTTCAAAACCAGTTGCCTGGGAACTGTACAGAAAATTGAGATATATCAAACGGTGTCACTTTAAAGGCCCCCGTCCAAAATTCAGCTAGTTATGAATTAGAAAATAATGACCTAAATAATTTTATAAACTTAACATTTGTTTAAAATCACATTTCCTTCTTTGCAATTTGTTAATTCCAGAAATGTACCAGTTTTGAGTTTTTGTTTCAACAAAAGCAGAACCAAAGATATTGGAAACAATACCCACAAAACAGTAAACTTGAATGGATTTACTTAAAAAATATACATATTTGTGAATTTTCTTAATTTTTTGTAAAAGTCATGAGTAACATACTACATTCAAGATTAATTAAATGGTGAATAACTTAGGTCTGTATAACAATTCAAGTTTTTGTTTGACATCACGCTAACAATTATTTTAACAGTTCCTATTCTAAAGAAGTTTTGATATTAAATTTATAATGTTAAGTGTTGGAAAAAAAAATACAAATCCATATCGCCCATTGCATGTATCTTGTGATTCAAGGCGAAAGAATTCTAAGGGCTAATACGTGAGTAATCATAAAGTATGGCGTTTTTTTGCTACAATGAGCATTGAAGTTGACAGTTGTAACTTAATAACTTCAAATAACTGGATTTAAACACCTTAGACCTTAAATACTTCTACCTAAATCAGCGAGTTTCTTCAATTCCTTGGAGACATATTTTAGTTAGTTTTTTAGTTCGAATTGATTCAGAAACGATGCATCGTCCGTCATTCCTAAACATTTTGCTCATAATGGCTGTCATTGGCCTCTTTTCTCCTGCTGATGCTAAGGTGAGCAATAACCTTGTAAAAAAATAAAAAAAAGATCAAAATTGATCAAAGCAGTTAACTAAATCTCGAGTTGACAATTTAAATTAAAAAATTGTGATTTGATTTGCAAAGGTGGTAGAATGTACAATGAATAGTGACTGCCAGGCCATACACCCAAATGATTACCAAAAAGGGATTTATGCTACATGCTTGAAAAGAAGTAAGGAAGAGACGGCCAAGACTTTCTGTGCAATTGTATTTGTCAAAGTAAGTAAGACATCTAAATGTTCTTAAGTTGAGACTTGAAATATTTTTCTTAAATAACATAGAATCCCGATTTAAATCTTGATGCAACTGCTGTCAACCCGAAAGTAGCTGGAAAATCCTCCTGCGAAGCTAAACCTGACATGAATGGGAAATGTTTGAAATATGCCCAAGCTAACAGTCCATTTATGGGCACACAAGGTGGTAAAATGTATGCTAATTGCTACGTAGCTGCTTCATGCTACTATTGCAGCACTGTTCATAAGCACGACGAGAAGTATAAAACTTGTAGTATTCAAGCGACGAAATGCCCTACGATGTAGTTTCAAAAGAGTATAAATACTACAAGAACAAGAAGGATACAATAGAACACATATAAACATTTATGCATTTTTAACTCTTAATTCATGGAATTTTAAGCATTGTAGTAAAATCATAAATTTTGAGCATGTTATTCCTTTTCGTGTTTGTTTTCGTTATTATATTACAAAATTCTGCATATTTTTCTTCAAAACAATAAATGATAATATAAAGACTCAAAATTCAGTTGGATGGTAATTTGTAAAAAAAACTATTCAAAAGACATCTATGATTCATTAGTAAATTGAAAAAATTATTAGTACATCTTCCTGCATGATCCAGGGCTCTCCAAAATATTTTTTTATCAATATTTTAAATGTTTTCAATATTTCGGGGAAATAGGAAATACTAATATTTACTTAAATATTTCGGGCTTTTGGCCAATTTTTGTATAAAACTTTAATTATTCCGTATAGAATATGCGAAAAACCCAGGTTCTAGTGTAAAATTGGAACAATTTTTCTAATTTTTTTAAACTGATGAAAATTCTACGCTTGTAAACGCAGAAACTAGTTGCTATCATATGGATAAAAAGGTAACTTTTTGATTAAATGGTTGCATTATTAATACAACACGTGACTTTTTTATGATAATTTAACTGAACGTTTTACTTGTAATTTGATGCAAATCCACAACAATAAACTTTCTCTTTTTTGCAAATGAACGAAATCAAATACGAAAATTTAATTTTTAATAATTTGAAATTTTTCTTCTAAAATTTTTAAGCTTAGATTGGGTTTGAACTCCGATGTTCTGATTAGGGTAATTGTTTTACTCATCGTTTAACCTACTTTGAAGTTAATTTAATTCCACTCCGTAGTACTGAAAGAGTAATACTTTAAAACTAGTTAAATGCAACTATCGTGGTATATTTGCGTTTAGATATCTGCACAGCAGTTCCTAGCCATATTTAGCTGCAGTAGTGCTAATATTTTATTTAAAAATTTAATGTTATTGGTTGCACTGGCGGATAAGCGGTGTAAAACAAAGGTTTCTAGTGTGACTTACGTGTTGTTTTATTGAAATATTGCAAAAAATTAGTAAATATTTAAATCAATATTTTAGAGGTTTTAAGTAAATATTTCAATAAATACTTCATGGGTTTTTAGTAAATATTTTGGACAGGCCTGAGATCATGCTACAAATTGTTGTCTAGTCCACACTTGATCTTGACGATTTCGTGTTCCTTTGAGGTCAAATTTGTTCACCAAAGTGAAAGTACAAATAGATTTTTTTAATTATTTAGTGTATGATTGTCAATTCATATAAAATACTAAATATATATTAGTACCTTTACGTTATTTCATACAACAAATGTTTGCTTCAATTTCAATTGTACTATATAAGGAAATTGCCGGAGTTTGTCCTTATTTTCTGTTGAACATGAGGAAGTTAATTATTTTTAACTCTGCTATCCTAGGACAATCCTATTAGTGATCTTAGCCAGTTCTCCAATTTGGTTATTCTGCAAATATCATGGTTTTTGTATTGAAACATTCAGTGAATAGCGACACTATCATATTATAACCAGGTGTCTACTTTTCAAAACGTAACAACTGAAGCTTTTCGACTATTTAAAACAAAAATTATGGACTTTATTTTTTGAACCTAATAAAATTTATATATTACTATTCTTTTTTTTAAAGTCAAGGATATATTCAAATAAGGTAATAGTTAAATTCCCAAATGTAAGCCTACCCTTTGATTAATTGAAAATCCACTGTAATCTAGGCCAATTTTTTTGATGCTCGTAGACATTCGCCTATGGCCTGGTCAACATGTGTGTAGTGAGTGGGGGAGGGTGGTTTCCGCTTGTGAATTGACTGGAAAGTTCCGAGGTCTGAAGATATTGGACTTTCTGCTTGGCAATGTATGCGGGGTTGACCACCGAGGAGCCTCTTGCTTAGGCAGAGGCTGAGCACCGCCTTACGCATACCCACCCTTCTTTAGCCTAAACGGCCGCACCTTTCCAGGCCTCCACCCACCACTACCACACCACCACGGTGTCGTGGTGGAACTCGACACCTACCAAAGCTAGGACAAGTGTCCTAACCCCCTTGGCTACGGGCCCTGGGCTAAAAAGGCATACTAATTTACTATCGAATTATTGAAGTCAATTAGTGTCTGAATTTCTTAGCTTGTTTAAAGTCTTTAACGAAGTGTATTTTATTACTGAACTTGATGCTAAAAGTGCAGTTAAAATTCCTATTTTTCTTATTCTCAATGCAATTTTTTTACAACGTCTGGATAACACAAGCAACTCTTCTTTTCAAGGCTAAACAGGATGAATCACTCTCATTACATTTGCTCCACTTAATTGCCTTTGCCTAAGTATACAGTTTTGTTTCAAATCTAAAACAGTCTAGAGTAACGTTATATCTCGTTTACAAATTATTTAAAATCTCTTGCTGCGTTGTGTCTCTATAAATATTTTAAAACAGGCCTTATAAGACTTAAATTTGAAAATAACATAATGCCGATACTGGATGAGCTACGGGAGTTACGACCAGTTCCAGTCAACTTGTGTGTTTTGGTGGATACATAGCATTGAAATGGTAATGTAATTCTAATTAAGCTTCAAAAATCTACTTTTATTTGGTAAGTTTGTTTGTAACAAATTGTATAATGGGGTTAGTATTTTGTTGTATTGTTCATGTTCATCAAACTGCTTTTCATTTATCAGCTCAGTTTGGCTGGAGGATTAATCTTCTTGTTTGGCTTGCCAACGTTCTGGGAAACTGTTTCTCGAAAGTGCGCCGAAGAGCTCAAATCTACATCATTCTTCTTCCACTACGTATTAATCAAAATTTTTGGATACTTGAGCTCCATTGGTAAGAAAGAAAAGTATAGAATATATTATACACAATCTTAAAAATAACAATAAAAACGAATTGTTTCGAATTTTTGTGCAAGAAAAAAAAAACAATTCTCCTCTTCACAATTCAGTAAATTACAAGAATTAACAAGTCTCATTGTAATTCTAATTATGCAGGCATACTTGTCTATGTGTCAACACAAAGTTTTTATTTCTTCCTTGGGAATAAGATGGTAAGGCAAAACTATTTCTTATTTCAAATTCAAACTAGTTTTCAAATTACACAAATTATCAATATTTAGACATATTGCTTTAAGATTTTAACACAATTATAAGATTTTAAGCGATGATGTGCATTACAACGTTGCAAACCCATTGAAAATTATTTTCCTTGAGTATTTTTTGCAAAAATTGGCAATTTTTAAATTTAACACAAAATGAGAATACTGATGTTAGTACACAAGATTTCAAAAATTTAAGACTTATTAGAACCGTATAGAAATAAAACTTATGATATGCGACTGATTTTGTCAGTTTAGGTTTAACCTTTTTTCAAATTTTGCAAAGTTTTATGTTAAAATGCTAAACTCAGCTTTAAAATTCTAGCATTCAAGCAAATTTTGTCACGAAAGGGATGTGTTTAATAATTGCAAACTTTGAGCATCGTAGGATCTAATAACTGCAATAACTCCAGTTACAGTGGAAATTACGGCAATAAAATAGTGCTTTAATATATATATATGATTACCTTAGGTTGTGTACAGGCCCTTTAGAAATGGAAGCGGCCACTGATATTGTCTAGAAATAATACCTAAATAGTAAAATGCCCTAAATATTGCACCTAAATGTATTGCCCAAACCATTACACTTTTGCATCATTAAGATTTTCATTTATACGATGTTCAACTGCTTCTGTTATAGGGCATTTCCTGCTTTCGAACACTGTGGTGGGAGAACAACAGACTATGGATACTCGCACACAAATAATGGTTCGTAAGCTAAACTGTAATGAAAGCACTAAATTACTTTATAATTAATTCCATATTATTTTCAACTAGGCCTTGTCAGTTGCAGCAACAACATTTTACTATATGGCGGAAAGAGTATAACATATGATTTGTTGACTATTTTTTTGACTCTGTACTATTTGCATAATTAAGAATTTGAGAAAGGATTCATTTATAAGCAGAAACCTTTCTAAATCTAATTTTGGTGCGTTTTCTCACTAGCGTAATAAAGTTTGAGTGCAAGGACAATTTAAAATATAACATAAAGCCTTTTGTACCTTTAACTTGTCTTGGTATGCTATCTGATATTTAAAGATTAAAACCAATTTCAAGCCGTCGGTGAAGTTTAGCCTAGTGTTTTAGGGCTACTGTCTATTTCCACTAGCCAGCCCGAGAGCATGGGCTCAAATCCAAATTCAGCCGCAAAAAGTCTATGCTACTCGGTTTCCCCATAATGTATTGTCTTGCATCTGACATTGTGTATGCCCATATCATTGTGATTAGGCTGTACAGTCAAAAAGTAGAAATTATCCGCCAGGATTTCAATTAGTCTCGAGATATTTCTGAAGACTACCCTCATTTACATAAATTCAATTTCAATTTCAATTTCAATTTCAAATCGCTTTATTTCTGTGTCGCTCCCTATCATTACAATAAAGTCTTGATCTTCCTAGGGTCTGACACAATTCATCAGCGCGTATTAAGCCAAATCTACGGCCGAACCTTTATTAAGGTTGGTGTCCTTATTTTTTTTGAACATTCCGGTAAAACAAAGATGTTACGGACAGTATGTGCCCGCTTGATATAATTTATACTAATGAGTCCTTCCTTACCATA
>VYYI01000494.1:0-23641 GCA_021029175.1 Bilobella aurantiaca
CATTCATCTAAAAGTCGTTTTTTTTTGTGTTCCGCAGTTTCTCCCGCAGTGATCATCTCCAGACCCACATAAGGTAAGGGTCACTTAATGTCATGCTGTTTTTGTTTTAAAAAAAGACGTGTTTTAAAAAAAACGTTTTAAAAAAAAGGTTCAAAGTTTTCTAAAAATCCATTTTTTTAAATTTTGCAGAACGCATACTGGTGAAAAACCCTTTTCTTGTGACATTTGCCAAAGGAGGTTTGCTCGCTCGGATGAAAAGAAAAGGTAAATTTTTTTGAGTATTCCGAAATTTTCAAAAAATTTTGAAAACGTAAAATTTTAAACAAGGTACCAAATTTTTTTTTTTAAACTGAATTTTTCAAAATATTACCAAGTTCGAGCTGCAAAAGGGTGGGTACTTCGATTTTGTTGAATTTTCCTGAGGGCTCTAAATTTTGCGTTTAGCAAAAACATTGTAAGCGATATAACGAAAGGGTACCTGCAAATTTCACCGAGGGTACTAAAGGGTACTTGCAAAAAATTTAAGCGGGTTGTTTTGCTGCAGAGTACTTGGGAAATTTGATCGATTTTTAGTAAAGGGTACTTGTCAAAATCTTAGCTTTTTTGCTTAAGGGTACTTATTGTAAAATTGAAAACTAATCGGGGGCCCTTAATTTGCAGGCATGCCAAGGTTCACTCCAAGCTGCGGACACGGCGCGAGAACAAGAACAGTTCAAATGCAAGTAGTAGTCAGGCGTCCCTCCAGAACCCTTCAGTTCCTAGTCCAGGGACCCCTTCAAGTCTCCATATGCAAATGCAGCAGCAGATGATGAGCCCTTCACAGCAACAGCAGCAGCTCATGAGCCCTTCGCATCAGCACCAGTCCCTTCCGCACACCATTGTCACGGCACCCTTGTGATCCGCCACTGGCTAAGGGCCCCCCAGCACTCCTGTGATCCGCCACTGGATAAACCGCACCCTGCACCCTTCCAAGCTGGCTCGGAAGATTTGGAACTCTGCCCACCGCTGTCACTTTAGGAACGGCGGCCGCCGCCGCGGTGGCACGGCTTTCAAGAAACCTTTGGAACTCTACTGAGCAAATTTTTTGTCAACGGTGCTCCGACTAACTTAAAAAAAGGATCTGTAAACTGTGCGGGCCACTTTCGGTAAGCCAATGGACGAAAACCGTGGAAAATACCGTGAGCCTCAGAAGTACCGGCTCGAAGCTACAGGGTCATTGTTTTAAATTTTAAAAAAAGTTGTTCTAAAAAGAGAAAGTCGGAGTNACTTTCGGTAAGCCAATGGACGAAAACCGTGGAAAATACCGTGAGCCTCAGAAGTACCGGCTCGAAGCTACAGGGTCATTGTTTTAAATTTTAAAAAAAGTTGTTCTAAAAGAGAAAGTCGGAGTTCTTGGCTATATTTAGAACACAGAAAATCAGTTCCATATGGAAGAGAAAGCAGGTCAGGTTTCTATTTACACGGTTTTCCAACTTTCACTTTTTTGCTTTCACCGTTGCTATAAAACCGTGCTATACATTCCGGGAGGATCGCGAGCGTATCGGAAGTCTATAAAAAGCTTTTTTGCTTTCTCCAGCGACTTTTTGTCCTGGAGAAAGTCCCGAAGCCGTTCAAATGCCCCGCCCCCAATTTCCGAGAAGATTCTCAAATCTAGACCAATGAGAATCGGAGAAAGGAAAGTTAAGGCTTCCGGTACCATTGTGACTCTTTCTTGCGGAAAAGTTCCCCTTTGTGTGAGACGGTGAGCGCCGTGGAAAATAAAACCGTTGAGCCGCCGCGGCGGTGAAAGTTAAAAAAAGTGCTGTGTTAAAGAATTCGTAATGCCCGCTCGTGAGTTCCTAAAGCTCAAGGATGGCACGGGTCATTTTTCACGGCTCAAAAACGGTCAACGGTCAAAAAACCGTTCGACGGTCGAAAACCGTTCGTGACCATTTTCGAGGTCAAGAAAATGACCCGTGCAAACGACTCCAATTTTGCTGTTGACTTCATGTGTTCACTTTGCATCACACTGGACGTTTTTAAGAGAAAAAAAACACTTTGAAAATTTCATTCAAAGTGTTGCAAAAACAAGCAAAAAAAACGCACGGTAAGCAATCTCTGTCTCAAAAGCACAAAGTGTAGTCATAAGGACTTTAATCTGGTAGTTAATTAAGTACTTAATTAAGTTGAGCTAATTAACTTTAAGTTAATTAAGTGGACGTTTTATGAATGGAAAGTTAATTGAAGGAGATTGGAAAGGTGAAGCTCTCGCCTAACACGCTGTGTGTTCACCGGTGTCAGCATTTCAAAAAAAAAATACGTATTTTATATTACGTGAAAATTCCCGCCAATTTTAAAAAAGTTAAGTTTAAAACTTAATTAAGTTTAACTTAATTAAAAAAAGTTAAACTTAAATCTCTCTCAAACTTGGTCTCTTTCACGTCTGCCAATCAAATGTGTCCATAACTAAACTTAAATAATTAAAAACTTAAACAGTATTAACAGTCTCAATTAATTAACAAAACAAAGATTCATTCGAAAAACAAAAACGTTTGATCAACCCATTTTTTAAGAAAAAGCATAAATTTTAAAAAGTCAATTTAAAAAAAGCTTAAAACGGCCGGATTTTGAGGGGTTTGTGCCAGAGTGCGAACTCAAAAATGTGCGTGGCTTTAAGAAATTTTAAAAATCTGACTTTGTAAAAGCTTAAAAATCTGACTTTGTAAAAGCTTAAAAATCTGATTTTGTAAAAGCTTAAAAATTTGACTTTTTAAAAGCTTAAAAATCTTTAAACTGAAACTTGAATGATGCCGTTCAAACGCTGCTACCTGGTTTAACCGATGACTGAAAAACACGTTTTTTAAAAAATCTATTTGAACAAAAAAATTTAATTTTCTAAAACAAAAATTGGGCCTAAACTTTACCTGCACACACAGCCAGTGAAAACGTGAAACCGGAACAAAATTTTTTAAAGTTAAGCTCCGAACCCACTGCACTCAAAAAATTGTTGAAACAATCCAAAAAAGTACATGGTGCGTACTAGAGAAAAGTCTAATTAAAATTTAAATAACTTTAACTTTAATTATTGTAATTAAGGGTTCTCTCAAAAAGGTTCTAAGTACCCCCTAAGTGTCTCAAGTACCCCCCACAAGTGTGCTAATTACTTTACTTAAATGCGTATCAAAAACAAATGTACCTGCTGGAGGGGTCTAAATATTATATTATTATAAAAAAAAATTCTCTGTGGATTCTCTATGGATATTTGTCAACAATTATTCAGTTTGTGATTTTTATTTTGATGTACCTACCTGTAATTAAGCAGAAAAATCTTAAAATTGTATGTTAAGCAAGGAAAAAAATGTAAAGCAAAAAAATAAGCAATGTAAGCAAAAATGTAAGCAAAATCTCAAGAAATAAAAAAAAGAGTCAAATTGAATCAGAAAAAAGTTACTGCACGCACATTTCTTTAAAAAATTCATTCATTCAAAAGCCAAGATTTTGGAGCATTGAAGCAACGCATTAAAATTAATTTTCAAGATGCATTTGTCCCCTCATACTCTTCACTTCCGAGTCGATTTTTAATGCAAATGAGCCGTTTTCACTGCAAAGAAATTCAAGCACTTGAAATTTTTTCAAAATTTTGAAAAATTGTACCAAATTTTGAAGTTTTTGGGCACAGGAGGTAAAAAAAAAGGGCCTTTAGTGATGGGTAATGGGGTCACTTCGTTTTTTTAGGAGACCATGAAGCAACAGGGCGTTTTTTCGAAAAGGGCTTTACTCGCTTTTTTTTTCTTCTTTTATGATGATAGAAGATTATTTCCTTGAGTCGACAACGCCTAGGAAGAACCTTAACCTGTATGCAAATTAGATGACATCATCTTTTGATTGGCTCGGAACATATACAGACGCTTTCTTAAATGCCGATTTTTGAAAACGCTGATTTTCTTCTCAACCATCTCGAATTTATCCCCCGGGATCACATCCCTCAGATTTAAAAATACCCGGCCTTTTTTGCACAGATGCAAAAACACTTCAAAATGAAGCGAATCGAAAGTCACTCCAAAAACTTTTTTTTTCTTAAGTACAAAAACACACTGTCGTCTATTTTGTTTCCCGACGATTTTTGGAGGTGATCCAGAAGAGTTCAATGACCCCGAGATAGGAGCAATGACCTCCAGTTGACCTTTTCTTGTTGAAAAGCAAGAAACTGACCTTTTTAAGGTCTCACATCTAACCTTTTACATTGTTTTGTTGTCTTCTGAAAATGACCTTTTTGGGAACTTTTGGCCGTTTTGCACGTAATTAAAAAATCAATATGTTTTGAAATTTGAAAATTAAAAAGGTCATGTAGCCAGAACTGCAATTAATTTCTCGAGAGTTAGCAAAGCAGGGCTCCAGCATAAAGTGGGGCCCTTTAAAGGCGAGCCCTTAAAGGGGACCCTTGAAAATATTTTGACGTTTGAGAGCCGCAGGGCCCTTTTGTTATTACCATCTTGTCAAAACCTAATTGCCCGTCAATTCTATGAACAAGGATAATTTTAAATTTAATAAAAAACGCAGCACGCTTGGGCAATTTCTAAGCGCACGACCCTCACGTGCAGGGCACGATAAATATTTTGAAAATTTTCAATTCGTGGTACAAAATTAAAAAATTGTTTAAAAAATTGTTTTGAAAAAGTACAAAGCATTTCCTGTTCAGCAATGAATGGTAAAATTCAAAATTGAGCCCTTGAGACTACCAAAACTTTTGCATAAATTGCCTTCTTTTTGCTCTAGTTCTTGCAAGTGTCAATTTTTTTTAAAAGAGAAACTTTTTCTAAAAAACGTTTTCTTAGAAAAGCATTCAGAGTACTTAAGTAGCGGGAGGGTACTTAGCGTGACTGATAATGTTCCTCGAAATCGATTAGTATTGTCTTGCAGGGGCGCGTGCGTCGTCCTTAAGATAATCTCAAACAAAAAGACATTAATTTTCCATAACAATAGATCTTCGTAGACAGAGAGAAAAAAAAAGTGTCTTAAAAAATCAGGGCCTTCAGGATTCTGTTCAAAAAAAAGTTGCCTTGTCATTTTTAAGCCAGAAAAAGTACCCCCGAGCCCTTAATGCAACTCCTTCAATTATGCACTGCAGGTTACAAAATTGGGCAAAAAACGATTTTAAGGGCAGGCTAAGCCTCAACGCATCTCGAATGATCACGGAAGCTCAAACGCTCTTTCCTTTAAGGTTCACGTGCATCTCATGTACAGAGCCTTTCACAAAATCCGGAGAATGAGTGAAAATGCAATTCAAGCCAATGTCTCTTTTGCTTAACTACTGTTAATACTGTCTACAAATCTACATTGCTACAATTTTTGCAATTATTAAAAAAACAAACTACAAAGTCACAACTTGTAAGTATACGGGAAAATGTACAGAGAGATTTGTAAAAAGCTAAATATAATGAAATTGTAAAGCATCTCAAATTTAGAAAGCAAGAAAGCCGATTAAATATTTTAGACCAAAATCACTAGGGTTAGTATTCTTTGGCTTACAGTTCCATTCATTATACGTTCGCAAAAGGGAATAATTTAAAAAACGCACGGTATAAATTTAAGTTTTTTTTTGGGTTAGTATGAATTATGAAGAACCGAAAATAAATGTCTCGATTTTCACAAAGAGCAGCCAAAAATTCCCAATCTTCAAAACTCGGTTTGCAGTGCTTTTGAAAAATAAAAAAGGCACTGTACAAATGAGTGAATGTAAAACCAGGCGTGCTTTAGGAGAATAAACGATGCAGCATCTAGTTCAGCCGTTGTTTTGGGAGGTGGAAGTAGATTGTTGAAGAAGAGGAACCACTTAAGGGCACTTTTTGATTCTCTCTGTATTTTTTTTTTCTCGTTCACTCTCATCTTCATTGTTGTTGAAGATGACGTCAGGGGACGGACCAAAAAAATAGGTTTAATCAACCCACACCTGTTGACAATTTTGATTAATTTAAGTGCCTTTCAATTAGTACAGGTAAGGGCCCAGGTCCCCTTTGCACCAATCAGGGCACAACGACTACGAAACAGGAAAAAATTAACGTAAAATCTCATCACGTGATACCCTTACAGGAATCTCCGCCCTCCACCAATTAAAGCAAAGCTCTCATTTTCTTCTTCAAAAGGAAATTTTCATTCAAAAAAGTTTTTACAATGAAACTTTTCATTCAAACGAAACTTTTTCACCTTCCCAAATCTCCGAGCCTCTCGCACCTTAATTAGCATCATTTAAAACTAAAAAAGTGCACTTTGGCACAAATTTTAGCAAAATATGGCCAACTTTTCTTCAAAATGTAAAAAAAAAAATTTTTAGCAAAAAAACGTTTTTTTAGAATGATTTTTTTGTTTTGTTCAAATTCATTGTGCACTTTGCTACAATTTGAAAACAATTTTTGTTTGAAAAGTAAAAAAATATAATTACATCTTGAATTAATAAAACTTAAACTAACAAAACAATCATTCAATCTTAATTTGATTTGTTGTTCAGCGGCACTTTAGTCCACACATTTCAAGATACAACAATGTGTGAAAACCATACATTTTGGGCGTATTTAAAGCATGCATTTTCCAAATTTCATAAAATCCTATAAATAAAAATTATAATAAAACTTTTTCTTTAACTTTCTGTATTCCAACTTCTGGTAACATGAAATGGATTTTTTTTTTTACAAAAGCGCACCTTCAAAATATCGCAAAACCTATCCACAATTCTTAAAAACTCAAAAAAAAAGAGTTAAATTTGTCAAAATATGCATCTTAAAACGTAAAACACCTGTTTTCATCCCCTTTCACTTTTTTTGTATGCAAAACTTTTCGAATTTTTTTTTTGAAAATTTGTCATCCAATCTCTTGCAATGAGTTGTTTCTAAAGCAGATTTTGAAAAAAAAAATCGTAAGGGTTACATTTAACACTGAATTTATTGAGAAGACGAAATGATGAAAATTTGGCAAAAATGATTGAAACGGTTAAAATGACGGAAATTTGTCTAAAATTATGAAAATGGGGGAAATGATAAAAAACCTTAAAATGGTGGAAAAAGCTTAAAATTATGAAAAGGCTTAAAATGGTGAAAAAAGCTTAAAATGGTGAAAAAAGCTTTGAAATGCTGAAAATTCGACATGAATTGAAGAGGTAAAAATAGGAAATCAATGAGGAATTTTGAGGGGAGTTAACTGTTCCGCATAGCACATAACTTTCCCCGTTAATCTACGTGTTACTCAATTTTGAGAATGACCTCAAAGGTGCCCTTTGAAAGAGGCTTAAAATGAAAATTTAGAAAATGATTGGAAAGTTTGATTGATTTTCTAAAATTAGAACAATAGAACAAGAGCAATTTGAGAGCCCTATTTCGGTCACTCTCTTCATCAATTATGACCGAGGAGCCCCTCAAAAGTCCTCCTGAATAATTGAGGAGGTGGGGTTGAGAGTACCGTGTAAAATTAGAGTCACGAGACGTTGCCTGACTGAGAGAGCGGGAAAATTTGAAAAATAGATTTTTGGCGACGTCAATGCTAGGAAGAGCCCATTTTGGCCATGTCCATGTCCGACAACCCTTCCAGAACTTTCGTAATCGACCCTTCGTCGTCACTTGGTCCTAATCAATTACGCAAGAGGTAAGTGTCCCAGAAATACTCGTCCTCATTCAGAAAACGGGACGTGAAGGTCACGTGGGTGGAGTGACAATGAAGGTCACGTGATTGGAGTGACAATGAAGGTCACTTCTTTCACTTCGAAGTGAAAGTGAAGGGCAGATGTGTCCGATAGGCTTCACTGAACCCTTGTCCATGAACTTTTTGAGGTGACAAGGGCCCATTGACAAGTTCCATTTTTGTGTGACGAGTCATTGTCACATGGAAATGACTTCATCAATTAGTAGCCGAGTATACCCGCCCCTACACTCTACTTTCACTCTATTTGTACAGAGGCTTTCTTAAGGGCAGGAGTGAAAATAGATTGGCTAAACTTAAGCCAAGGCCTTTTAATTTCACGGGAACTTCACATAACCTAAAAGCTTTTGTGCAAGTTGTACAAATCAACTTTATTTGTACTGCACAAAACGTATGAGTTTTGTTACAAATTGTACAGAGCCTTTTTTTTCTTACTCAATTAGCGTGTTTAATTATTTTCAAGCAACTATAAGGAGAACTTTAGGTTTCTTTTTCTAAAAATTGAAAGTTTTGTTTTTGAGTTTAAAATTTTTTAAGATTTTACTTTGAGTTTAAAAACTTGAAAGTTTTAAATTTAAAATTTTCAAAGTTTTTTTTTTTTGCAAATGAAGGATAGCGTGTAAATTCGAATACAGTAAAGTCTGAGCAACATGTAATTATCCGTTACTGAATTACTATATCCAAAAGCTTTAAGAAGTTTAGCATTACTATATCGACTGCCTACCTATCGAAAATTATTCGATAGTCCAATTACTCAATTTAAGACTTAAATGTTCTTAGGTAAAACGTTTATTCAAACGCTGAGGATGATTGGCTTGCATAACCACCGTAACCAATTTATTGAGGAGTTACCGTAAAGTGTCAAATAATGGCTATACAGTCTACTAACAAATTTGTACAGTTTGTGTAACGGATGGATATAGTACGTATTTGTAAAAGCGTCGAAGGCAAGGTAAATGTATTTTGTAAGAGAAATGCTAGAGTAGCCTGAAACTTGTTGCGAGTACCGTAAAATTTCTGATAGAGGTCCCAATTTAGCCAACAAGGCTTCCTGCAAATATGTTGGCTTGACTATCGAACAAAATTCGAAAATTCAAAAAAAAAATCTTAAGAAAGGAAAGTGAATATCCAGATATGCCATTTTTGCTTGAAGCGTGTGGCGATTTACCGTAAAATTTCTTGTCGAGGCTCGATTTCGGCCATCTGTTTCCGCTGACTGACGAGCTTCCAGCAGCGGTAATACCTGTGAAGCGTTTCGAGTACCTCAAGCTAACTCTACCATGGTGCAAGTAACGTAAAATTCCAAGTAGAGGGCGTATAAAAAGGCATCGAATAAGTGTTATTTTATAAGTAATGATTAGAGGCAGTACAGTGTAAGAGTTAGTGCGCCATGGGTTCGATTCAGGCTACCTCCAAATTACCTTAGCTTGTATAGTGGGACGAGTACCGTAAAATTCCAGGTAGAGGGCGCATATAAAGGTACCAAATAGGCGTTATTTGCGGCAGTGATTAGAGGCATAAGGGCAATAAAGCATTATGGTTAGAGCTCTGTGGGTTCGATTCAGGCTACCTTCAAATTCCTTTAGCCTGAACGAGTACCGTAAAGTTCCAGGTTAGGAGCCTCAATTTGCATTGTTTTGCAAGGGAAGTAGAGTGTTAGGGAGGAAATGAGTGGTTGTGGGTGAATGAATGGATTTGCGTGACCTTGAGTAGAGTGAAAGTGGTTCACTTCCGTTGGGATGCTCAAGATGAGTCAAAGCCCTTCCGTAAGGAAATGGAGAGACAATACGAAGCGGAGATTGAGGAAGGAGCGGTCCTGGTCGATAGACCGCTAGATTATAGTCCGCTAGGAGTTATAGACGTTATAGGCGCTAGCTAGACTTCTATTTGACGCAACGGGAGTGTGACGTGAACCGGCGGACGTCACAACGGAGCGAGCATTAGCCTAGGTACAAATCGAAAAATCAATAGGACTTTCTCCACTTTCTCTCAAAGTCACGGACGCGCTTTCACTTTCGCTACTACCAAACCTAACCCTTTTCGCTACATGCATAACCTACATGTTACAGCACCAGGCAACTCCGGAGGCAACTCAAATCACGGCGCAAACCTCCATTCAAACACCGTGCCAGCGATAGGAACGGCTACGCTTCCATTCAAACGGTTTTTATAAAAAAGCACGGTTCCGTTTTTTACTTAAATACACGGTGCCTTTTTTAAAGCTGAGTTGCATTTTTCGTTTATGTACAGTGCATTTTTTAAAGCTGAGTTGCTTTTTTCGTTTTTGTACAGTGCCTTTTTTTAAAGAACAGATCCATCTTTACTTAATGTACAGTGCCTTTTTTTAAAGAACAGATCCATCTTTACTTAATGTACGGTGCCTTTTTTAAAGCTGAGGTGCATTTTTCGTTCATGTCCAGTACCTTTTTTAAAGCTCAGATCCATCTTTGGAATGTACAGTTCCTTTTTAAGGCTAAATTCCATTTTCATTTAATGTACAGTGCCTTTTTTAAGATATCATTTCTCTCCTGGTAGAGTCAACCTGAGCTAAATCGAGTCAATCCGATTGGTCAAACTTCGCCTAGCTCCATTTTCCCTTCATTCTTGATTTTTAGAGCGCTTCGGATAATAAAATAACTTAAGCACTCAATGTACAGAGCCTTTTTTAAGTATGGAGAACCGTTACGAAATGAAATAGTAGTTGAGTATGCTGCAGCAATTTTGTCTCTGATATTATAATTCATTGCTCATGCTGTTTCCTTTTTGAATTTTGAATCGAGCCGCACTGTAACATCCAAATTATGTGACAGGTGAAACATGTAATGAAGTTAGTTGAAAAAGGCTCTGTATATCTAATTGGTTACATAATCTATAAAATTTGCCTATATCTTGAGCTTGAATTTGCAAAATGTTGCAGATTTACCAAAAAAAAAAAGGCTCTGTATATCCAAACTTATTGAAAAAAGTCTGTGATAATTTACAAAAGGCGATTTACTTGGCAAAATTTGTTGGGTGCATCTTTTCTAGTTTATATTTTTCTAGTTTTTCAAAATCAGCATAAAATGGAACAAAAAAAATGCACACTGTGGCAATAATCTTTTAGTCGTTGGCCAAAAGTGACTAATTTTGCGCCAAATTATTACGTAAGCATAAAATTAAAAATAAAAATAAAAAATTCATTCAAAAATTTCAAAAATTCATTCAAAATTTTTGATGAGGAACTTGAATGAAAATTTATGAAAGAGGAAGTCTTGCCTTTTCTCTTCACTAACGCTTTATAAGGCGGAGGCGTGCTCCGCCTAAGTTAATCCATAATTGAATCTCACGTTTTTTTTTTTGCCTAAGTAGAAGCAAAAAAAAAAACTTGAATGGAAGTGTAGGAAATTAATGTGTATTTGCCAAAAAAACAGCTTTTTTTTATTAAAGAAATGACAAAGCCAGCCTCCCACGATCTTCACAAACTTTTTTTTTTTTTTATAAAGTCTTCTGTAAGTGAGACATCATTCATATCAAACGATGGAGCAAAAAAAAAAGCAGGCAAATGATGGTAAAGCCGTAGACAATGTACACTCATTATGAAAGTCTCTCAGTCCATATAAGTCATCGATTCATTCAGGGAAGAACTTTACCTTCTACTTTCTCCAACAGATGTACAGGGAGAGGTTAATTATGGAAAACGTTGTTAATTACTCGGTTCTAAAGGAGGCCTAAAATTTGAGATGTACTATTTATACATACAACATTACATTCTACTTATTGGAAATCAATCCTCTGCTATCAAATGAATGGCAGTGACATACGATTGCGAGAGAAGTGATGGATTTGTTTTTCATTTACGTCATACCGCCGTAAAATTATAACCTGATAGAGGTCAAAATCGATTTTATGTAATTAACTTCCCTAATTAACGAGGTAATTATTTTTTAGGTAACTCTGATTTTTAGAATCAATTACTAAACCTAACGGTTCAATTAACATTTAACATAAAAGTTGGTCTCATTTGCATAATTAAATGGACAAGGAACTTTAGCGAGTGCAAAGTACCAGCAAACATTCTACTTTAGTCAAAGAGAAAAAAAAAAGTATTATGTAAAATAAGTTTTTTTTTTAAGAGATGCGAAACGCGTTCTTGTTCAAAAGTCTATAGAGACCTAAACCGCATTTTTTAGCATCATTTATTAAATGATTGATTTTTACAATGGCTACAATGTGCTAGCATACATTCTACTTTACCCTGAAGAAAAAAGTAGAAAAATACAAAAATTCACTTTTGTTGTTCTAAAAATAGTGTTTAAGCGTGTTTTTTTTTTCATGTGAACATGATTTCTAGAAAATAAAAAAATTTTTGGGTAGATTTTGAAATTTCGAAAAGCGATTTGCAGCCAAATTTAGAAATCCTTTGTTCAAGTTTTGCACCCTGTGGATATACCGTGACCTTCAAAACACAATGGAGGACAAAAGTCACTTTGAAGAAAGCCAAATCTGGAAGTGAATTAAAAATCCAGGAGGATTACCGGCCGCGTTTCACTTGAACCCACCTACCACCTCCATAAGGATTCGCGTTTAAAAAAGCTTGTTCTAAACTTGTTCTAAAAATACCTAGGACAAAATCACCTGTCTCAAAACTTCCATTTAAAAAAGGAGTCTTAAAGCCGCTTAAAGCTCCGAATCAGGTCCCATTATCAAAGGCAAGTCAAAACTAAATCCCGGCTGGAGACACTTTTGAGAAAAAAAGTGGATTTAAAAAAAGTCCCTTTTTTAAAAAAATCTCTTTTTAGAAAAAGTCCTCAGACTCCTTCCGGGTGAGATCCGTGGCAGTGTCACCTGGAATAATTGGATATCGCCCACCTGATGCTCCCTCAATTACCTTGTCACGGTTCATTGAAGAGGAAAAAAAGGGCAAAGGTCACGGGAGGTCAAGTTCACTGTCTCCGAAAAGGTCACGGACTGGAAATAGCCCTCCATTCACGAACGTCTATATTTGAACATGTTTGAACAAGTCCTATTTGAACAGGAGGTTTTTGGGGGAGGCGTTCCCGGAGAGCCATTAATAAAAACGGGAAGCGAAGCACGGCGGGAATTTTCAAATTATAGGCTACAGCAAGTCCATTGCGAATCGATATTGCCAGCCATGTCATTTGCGCTTGACATTTACGAATAAAGGAATTCAAATCAGAGCGAGCGGCCTTCGAAAGAACAATTTTAGAACAGGCTCGCACTTTTTTTAAATTTAGCTTTTTTTTTAGAAGAAAAAACGCTATAGAATTCCTACCTCATTTGCATAATAGCCTTGCATAACTTTAGCTTTTTAAGAGTGGGCGGTTGAAGAGTGGTTAAAAAACACTTTGCAATTTGCCATTTTGTAATTACATAATGTAATGTTACATTTAAATTTGCAATTGGCTATTAAAATAGAAAAATTAGAAAAACTCGTTTTTTTAACTTAAATTGCAATTTTTTAATGTAATTACAATTTGGAATTTAAATACATTTTGCAATTTCAAATATATTTATATAGTCTAAATATATTTTGTAATTAAAATGTATTTTCTAGTTTAAATTACTTAATTGCTAGTTCAAAAGAAAGCATTTTATAATTTGAGAGAGAAAGCAAGAGGTTTTGAATAGGAGAATTAAAGGGAAGAAAGAGAAAGTAATCATCTCATTTGCATAATAACTTGATTCAAAATTTCAATTTAAAAAGAGATAGAGTGCTCTTGAAATGTTTTAGGCCCCAGAACATAATACGGGTGAAATGTACAGAGAGTTTCAAAAAAATTTCGCCAAGACTAATGCAACTAAAATTATGAAGTAAAGTCTGTTACAGTTATTTAATCATTTTTGTAGGAGAATTGCTACAAAAAAATCAATTCCTTTAGCCTTGTACAGAGCCTTCCAAAATTTGTACAGAGATTTTAACAAATTCTAAGCATCAGTAGTTCTACTGCCCATTCACCACTACACTGTCAACTGTAAAAAAAATTTGTCTAATGTACAGTGCCTTTCGAAATGCCAAAAGAAAACTTTTGAGCGCTTTGTTCAACAATTTTGTATAACTTCTAGAATCGAAAAACGCTAAACTGCAAAGCACAAAGTTAACTTTCGTTCTACCTGTACTTTTGAAAGACACTGTACATTTGGTAAATTTCACAGTTGCATATACAATTGTGCTGTGTAGGCAGTAGTTACACTGTTGCTGCAATTGCGAAAGGCTCTGTACAAATTGCGAAATTCTTTTAGTGTTTTCTGCTTATTTGAAGAGCAATGAGAATAGTGATGTAGAAAAAAAAAATGCTCTGTACATTGAACTTCCCCGGAGTCGTAGCCATGTCAACTTGCCACTCAAGTGGCGGCGCGTGCACTCTGCTCTTGAACAAAAATAGGCCCAACGCTAATTAGCACGGTCATTAATTAGGCGATGCCGCAAGTTCTTTATAGGCTTTTGAAAAAGGCGGCTCGTGAGCTGATTTCACTTTCACTTTGTAAATAGTAGGAAAAAGTCTATAAATTGTAGCCTATCAATTGTAGGTCCTATTTTTAGTCTTTAAGAGTCTATAGACGCTCGGTGAAAGCCTAATCCCAAAGTAATCTGATTCCAGGAAATATGACGTAAAAGGCCGTGTTTTGTTCAGAACAAAAATACCTCGTCTTTTTAGAAATCAAGTTCAGAATGTGTTGATTTTCAAAGCGCAACCTGTTACTTCATCTCTCAGCATCATCCGTCACCGCAAAGTTCACTTGCGTCGTTTTGACGCAATTTGACGCACAACAAAAAAAAGCTCTGTACTCAGACAGACTGGCGAAAGGAGCGGGTCATTCATTCTCTGTCACTTTTTATCTTCCTTCTCCGAATCACTCGCATTTGTCTCATTCTAAACGTCGAATTGACAAAGATGACGCAGAGTCTGGTGCGTCAAATCACATTGTAAAAAAAAAAAAGGAAATATTTCAAAATTTTTAGTTTCAAAATCTTCTAGATTTCTAGATTACAATAAAATGTTTTTGAGTTTTTGAAAATGCGGACATTTTTTCGGCAGAAAGAAATGCTCTGTACTTTTTCCTGGCTACTTTCACTCTACTTTCTCCAGCAGGGCCTTTTGTGACCTTGAGAGAATATTAGGCAACAGGGATACACATGGAAAGCTGGAGAGGGGCCTATGCATTGTGGAAAATCCTGGAGAAGGCTCGAATGCTGGAGAATTCCTGGAGAATTCGCTTATTTTGGCTTCTGGAGTCCAGTACGCGCGATCTCCGCCGCAACAACGTTTTTTATGACGCAAAGGGTCCATTCACAAATATCGATCGCTGGCACTAGTCTCCAGAAATCTCGAATGAATGGGGTACACAAGGGTCTCGTGCTGTTCATGTTTCTTTTTGGTAACAAATGTACATAGCCTTTCAAAAACACATTTCGAAATAAACATTCGTTCTACTCAACGTCATACGTCAGCCTCAATTTTAACCAAGTTTCTGCAACTTAACTTCAAAATGAGCAAATCTGTTCTGCAGCATTCACGTTCAAGAGCATCACGGCATTTATGAAACGCACTGTATTTTGATTTTTTTTTTATTGTAAAAGTACTTTTGGAACAAGGTAACAAAAATGTGAAGAAAAAAAAATCAGCGAAACTACTATTTTCTGCACTTTTTATGTTATTGTTGTTATGTCTAAAATATTTTTAATTATATGAGAGTAGAATGTAGGGCGGGGGTTTCGCGTAGCAGTTTTTTTTTAAATTAAAATATTTTTTCTAGAACCTTAAATAACGTTCTACATTTTTCTAGCAATGGAAACATGTCTTGTTGCAGCTAAAATTAATTAATTATAAGGAGTAGAGTGTAGGAGGGGTTTTACGCTTAGGTTTTTAAAATAATTGAAAAACCTGTTCTAAATTTTTCTAAAAATGGAAGAAAATGAAAATTCTATTTCATCATTATGTTCATGAGCTGTCCCTCTGTCAGCCTCTGTCTACAGTTGATGTTTTAGCATATCTTCATTGGTTGGATTGGACTTAAATTACATGTTTTCTACTTTCGCAAACGGTTGAAATGAGCCAATTAGAGAGGAGATCGGTCCTCTTAGGGAGCACTCGTAGCCAATACCCCTCCTCCTTGCCTTTGTACCGTGTACAGTGAATTTTTGCAAGGAAGGAGGATACAAAAAACAAACAATTGTTGGTCATTTGCATATTGGGAAGTTAAGGCCGACTTGCGGAGGCGGGAGGCGCATCACTCCAAATTCAGACTGTAATTACCACCAGATCAAAAACTCTTTACAAGGCTGGCGGCGACCTTAACAAACGTTTTTAGCATTACGTACAGGGGCTCGTAACAAATTTTGGTAGAAATGCAACTGCAAAAAATACGCTTTAAACATAAGATATTTTGCGAATTTTGGTGATTGCGCGCAGAGGCACGTAATAAATTTTTTTAAATATATTTTTTTTACCAAAAACGCTTTGTTTTGTGTAACAACAAATTTTCAGAATTACAGAGTCATTTTGGAAAAGTTAAAAAAATGGAATAAAAAATTAAACAAAAATGTAACACTACAAAAAAAAATCAAATGACGTTACATAAAATTTTTGAATACATTAAATTTTTTTCAAATTTAAACTTTTTTTTTTAAATCAAATCTAACGATTCAAACTCTCAGCTAATTTAAGCTAATATTTGTTTGCTGAGTGCTTACAGTTATTACATAAAAAATTATGTACAAAATTGTACAGAGCGTTTTTTTTTTAACCAAAATTGTATTAGCATTATTTTGCACCCAACGAACGCCACTTCCAATTTTGGAGTTTTAAATTTACTCGATAACAGTACCGACAGGTCTTTCCATCGTTTGTTGTTTTCTCACATCGAGTTGGTACTACTTGAGCCTGCTCTAGAACTTAATTAAGTGAACAATTAACTTTAATTATTTTGACATAAGTTAAGTTAGTTATCTAACTTTAAAGTTTTCTTGTGTAATTATTTGATAACTTAACTTTAACTAACTCGACAATTAAGCTCCACAGCGCCAGCCCCATCTCTGCAAAATTCTGTAGAACTAGCTTTTGAAAAGGGCGCAATTTTCAAATTTACTTTTAAACTTAAAGGTCAAAGAAAGAATAATTTTAGCGATAACAAAGTTGTTGTTAATTGTAGTAGTTAATTAGAGTGAAGTGACAAGTCAATTAAAGTTAATTAGAGTTGACAAGTCAATTAAAGTTAACTTTAATCCATGGTTAAGAAGGTCCAGTTAGCGATGATCCATGAGTCCTTGATGCATCAGTTGCTTACCGGGAACGCTGGCGGTGGTACTTGAACAATTAACAACGAAGGTAAGCATTTTTAATTAATTGTTCAAATGTCAATTAATGTGGGCTTAATTAATATGCCAATGCTAATTTAATTACACTCCCAATTAGTTAACTACGATTCAGTAACTGCCAACTTAAGGGACCCTTTTACCAGAAATGACGAAAATCAAGGGATTCAATCGAAAGCCTACCGAAGGGTCTCCAAATGCTGCTGGGTCAGTGGTCAATGGTGGACATGGAGGGGACTCCAATCAGCACTTGATTCACAGGACAGTTAGTAAGGGAGCCTCGAGTAATGACGACTATGTGGACTCGCAGGTAGTGGTGATTTACTAATTAAGATTTACTAATTGGCTTGATTCACTAAGTAACAAATAATTAGTAAAAGTTAATTGAATCAGGCTGCTTAATGCTTTTTCAGTTCCAACAGCCGCCGGTTCGAATTCCGAAGAAATCAATCCTCCTCGCTTCTTTCCTCTTCATTTTCGGGTCCATTCTCCTTGTAATGGCCACAATGAGCATCATCAACGACAAAGAAACGGTGAGAATTCGCTTTGAATCAAAAAGAAATTTGATCTACGGTGAAAAATTGTTTTGAATAAAAAACAGCGATTTGATCTACGGTGAGAAATTGCATTGAATCAAGAAGCGATATGATCTACCATGAGAAATCGCTTTGAATTGTATTGAATCCGACAGCGATTCAAAACGGTGATCAAATTCATTTGCAGAGGAGACCAATCGCTGCAACTCAGTTTTGAAACAAACTCAATCGCTTTATCCTAATTTCACTGTTAGAGTCATTCTCAATTGAAATCGCTTTTTTAATTTACAGCTTTACATGGACAGAATTCTCCCGATGCTCATTCTTGGTGCTCTAATGTTCATACCTGGTAATAACTGATTTTTCAATGATTTACAATTATCGTGAATCAAAATCGCTGAATCTTTGTTTTGTTTGTTGTTTGGTTTTTAATAGGATTCTACCACGTTCGTATTGCTTATTTAAGGTAAGATTTTTCAGCGATAACATATGTGGCAACGGTTTCGAAACATATGTTTGACCGGTATTCGTTCTGTTGCAGCTGGATCGGTGTCGCTGGCTACAACTTTGACGATATACCAGAATTCGAATGAGGAGCCCCGTATCCACTTACTTAATTAAGTGTTAATTAACATTTAGTTAATTAGCATTCTTGGATTACTATGCAAATTATGGAGCAGCGATTGAACTGGGCAACTTCAGCGTCACACAACATCAGTTTCAATACGTTTAGGACGATGAGCGGCGAGCGATTCATAAAATTAAATCACATTCTGTAAATCATTGATTTATGGTGCTTTCGTTAGCGATAACTTAATTAGTAATTTAAGCACTACTCATTTCGGTTCAAGTGATCAATCAACCAATCAGTCAAGATTAGTTAACCGGTTAAAATAGTTAATTATATTTTAATTGTTATTTAAATTATTTTCCTTGAGATGTTTGATGTCACTTAAGTTTAATTGTTCAAGTTTTCATTTGTTCAAATTCAAATAAATCGCACAATTATTTTCGTAATTTTGACTAGTAAGAGAAATACTTTGGAATTCGTTGAGCGATTTCAGTTCACAATCGCTGAAGCGGTTGTTATCTTAAATATTTAATTTTAATTGTAATGCTAGTTAACTAAATAAAAATTAAAATGAGGTGATGGTTTTGAGTGATGGCTTTATTGTTTCATGGAGCACTCAACCCAAATTAACCTGTCTGAATCAAAAGGTTATTAGGCGTTTCTCAGGTTAGGCAATTTGTTAAAAATTAACTTTTTGAAGTTAGTTAACTTCATTTCAAAATTAACTTCCCAAGAGTTAATTTTGTAATGTTGCTGGTAAGCGTTCTGGTGCTCGCAGCGCTGCAAGGAAATTCAGCGATTCCAAGCGTCGTGAGTTGTTTTTCACGATTTTTGAATTTTGCTTTTTCACTTTAAAAATGGAGCATTTTTTAGATTCCCAATCCTGGAGCAATTTTTCAAGGCAACAGAGGCGGAAACACTGATGAATATAAAGGCACTGATATTTTAATTAAGTTAAAAATTAACTAATTACATTTAATTAACTAATTATAATTACTTAAGATGTAACCTGCGGGACTTACCCCATTAACGAAAATGTAACCTACAGGATTCAGTCCCTCATTCAACAGTTCCAGCCCTTCTACCCCACGGGCATTGACTGTTCATGGAGATTTTATGTAACTTTTTCAAAAAATTTAATTAAAAAAAAAAGTTATCAAAAAGTTTTCAAAAGTAGATTTTCAAAAATAAAATCTTCAAAAAACTAAGGGCCCTTAATTTTTTTTCCTTAAGGGCTCCGGCTGCTTCCCTATCGTTTCGTGTCCAACTTTTGAGTTTGCCGATTCTCCGGACTGTTCCAGTGGTCGTTTAGAAATTACGGATGACTTTACAGTTTCCAAAAGGTAAGAGGTCATTGACCTCCTTTGACCTTTGGTTTAAGGTTAAGGGTAACCTAAGGCTACCTAGGGTTAAGTGTAAGGGTTACTTTTTTTTTTAAAGATTTTGTGGCACCAAGGGCCCTAACAACACGAGCACAGGGTCAACCATTTTGACAGCGATTTCGCCGCGCTCATTTTCGATCCCTACGAGGGGATTCACGTGCCTCGTTTCTTGCGCTGCCAGCGTCGAAGGGCTGGATGTCATAAAACCCACGATTCAGCCTCCGACTGCTAACTGCAGTAAGTTTGTTTTAAAATTTTAGAACACAATTTTTTGAACTTTTAGAACAAAATAACGAAAGTGCTTGAAACAGAACCGAAGAAAAATATCGACAACCTTTGAGCTGTTTAGATTCCCATCAACTGACTTTTTTCTCTTCAAAATTTCAAACGGCGTTTTACTGTATCCGACAACATTAATCTTTACTTTAATTAACTTAATTGTAAGGTTAATTAGCAATTAACTATTTAACTTTAATTAACAACACTTGCGCAGCTTGTGGAGTACCTGGAACTCCGCCGACGATTCTAATGGCGGCGCACCGTATTGTGGGCGGCAAAGATGCGCCGCCGCAATACTGGAAGTGGCAAGTTGCGCTAGCGCCCAAGACACGCCCAAATCCTTTCTGCGGCGCATCACTCATCAATGACCGATTTGCAGTATGACAAATTTAAAACTTTAATTTTAATTAAAACTAATTGCTCTTATTTACTAATTTAATTGTACTATTATCCTTCTTATTAGCTTAGCGCAGCCCATTGCGTCATTACAACTGGGTAAGTGAAGTTAATTATAATAACGTTAATTGGTAAGCTAACCTTAAAGTTGACTTAATTAACACTAATCTGTGTAAAAATAAATTAAAATAAATTTTAATTAATGATTAACTTTAATCATTGATTAACTAAATGGTTTGCATAGTTTACTAATTTAGAGTTGACGCATTTGTCGTTTACAGTTTAGTAGCTGTGCCGCAGGCAGGAGACGTCGTTTTGAACGCTTACAATATGAAGAGCAAATCAGAGAAAACGATGCGGCGCAGCATCGTGGCAATCCATCAGCATCCGTTCTACGAGTTAGTAACTAGCTAATTAGTTAGTTAACTAATTAGTTAATTATTAATTAATTAGTGCTTAATTAACTTTAATTAGTCCGGTGAGCCAAGACTATGACTTTAGTCTCGTTGAGTTCGCCGAACCTGTTGATTTAACTGCAACAGGAGAACCGAGCGTGCGCACAATCTGCCTTCCGCCTCGAGGCCTGCGCGACACGTTTGTCGGCAAAACGGCAACGGTTACCGGTAACTTTATATATAATAACGTATTAATTATAATTACTAATTACATTCCGTTTTAAGTAATTGAATCTAATTACAAACTATATTCTCTAGGTTGGGGAGTGACGGGTTCGTAATTTAATTAATTGTAATTCTAACTTGAAACTTTAATTGATTGAGTTAAATTAATCAATTACACTAATTAATTAAATGAACGAGCGCAGCCGAAGGTGGGAAGCAGTCGCTGATTCTCAAGGAAGCTGATATACCAGTAATTTCAAATGAGGACTGCGCCGCTCAGTACAAGAGAAATGGAAGCTCAAGAGTCAAAATTACGGAAAGGTAACCTAATTCGGTAACAAAACTGGTGACTTAGTTTGGTAACCTAATTAATTGGTAACCCAATTTGTTAATTTAAGTAATTAAACAATTTCATTAATATAGGATGTTGTGCGCCGCCTACGACGCAGGAGGTATCGACGCATGTCAGGTGCTGTGCAAATATTTTAATTAATGAGAATTTAAAACGTTTCTAAATTTTAAATTTTCAAAATTTCACATCTTGTTAAAGTAATTTTTTTCAAAGTAATTTTTTTTTTAAATTAGGGTGACTCAGGTGGGCCGTTTCAATTGAAGCAAGATGATGGACGCTACATGCAAATCGGCGTTGTGTCATTTGGCGAAGGTAATTAATTAAATTGCAATTTAATTAACGCGACAATTACCTCAAAAAATTTTGCGCCGCCATTTCAATCGTGATTTTTTCATAGGATGCGCTCGCGCTGGGAAACCGGGCGTTTATTCGAGAGTTACCGGTAACGGCATAAATATTCGAAACCGCATTTAAAAAAAAAATCAAAATTTTCTTTTCAAAATATTTTGTAGAAGTGAGTGACTGGATCCGTGTCACGGCCAAGAAAGGAACGTGGTGCGCCGCCGAGTAGCGTTTCCGCCGAAAAAAAACCGTTATTTTTAATAATTCAGTTTAATTAAAAATAACGACTTTGAAATAAAAGTTTTATGAGAGGCGCAGAGAACCCACTTTCATTTAGAAAGGAGAAAATTGAATAGAGTCCCGCGCCACTAATTGACACTTAACGGCCACGCATTGTTCTTTTAACGACTCGTAATGACGTAAAAACAATAACGCAATCGCCTTACGTCAAAAAAAAATTAGTCCTGGAGAGTAGTACAGTTAGAACTAAAGTTAAAATTAACTTCAGTTAAAGTTAGCTCAGGTTTAGCAATTGAGGTTAACACTGCAGTAAACTCTACAGCGGTTAGGGGTTAAAGGTTGCGCTAGGGTTAACAATTTGAAGTTAACGCTAACTGCGTTTAAAGTTAGTTAATTAAGAGTTAGTCAAGGTTATTTAAGTTAGATTTGAGAATTGGTGAATTAATTGTCATTGGAGTCACCCACACGGCGTCAACAACAGGGAATGAATCTACCTGGACGTTATAATGAAACAGGTGAAAAAAGTGGTTAATTAGAATACTCACCTGGCTACAACTGACGCGTGCACACCTCTAAAAAAAACTCTCTGAATCTTCTGGAAAGGCGCAATTGTTCTTAAGTGATACATCATGGACAAACAAGGTAAGGAAAATAGACGCACGTCTTTTTTAGCAAATGGCGCACATAATTCTTAAGAAAGTTACGACATATCGCGGCGCAGAACGCTTAAGCGCTCTCTACTTTCTTTTTGGAACTCTCTGTATCTTTGAGGCGAAGACATTGAAATTTAGTTAGGTTTAGCTCCTCGGACATTTCAAAGGCTCTTCTTGATGTACAGAGCCTTTCATAAAGCTCTCATTATTCACCAATTTCAGCAATAACCTAACCATTTGGGTTAGGTTAACTGTTAGGTTTAACTGAGGGTTACTTACTTCACTATACTGTCATTGTAATTACACATTTTCATTTTCTTTCTTTTTGAAAAGCTCTGTACTTTTCCTACGACAAACTTCAACTAAAATGCTGTTTCTTATGCTACTGCACTAATCACGGTGAGTTATGGCGCACTAGCCATTTTGCGCTTTTCTTGGGCCGTTGGTGAGAATGCGCTATTAATTCGCACCGCCGCGGTTCCACTGTGGGCTTTTGGTGCACCGTTCTTGGTTTACACCGTGTGATGCAGACGTTTATTGCGTTCATGCGAAGGTTAGTTAATTGTTAGTTCCCTGGTTAGATAACCCAGGATTTTCAGCCAATGAGAGCCCTTGTTTTCAATTTAAGAACAAAAGCGTTTTGTATGGGAAGATTCACATTGTAAAAGAAGAAGAAAAAAAATGCACGGGACTTGTTCCTGTGCTCAAGATCTGATAGCCGTCCTTTACCTCATGCACTATATAGCACCTTACCTCATTTGCATACGGATATACAGTGCATTTCTCTATGTCGGCGGCCTTTGGCTGTCAATTCCGCAACGCGTTGACCTCTACGCAAATTACGCATAGGAAGGGCTTCTGTGACCTTTACTCCATTACTCATTTCCGCATTTCTTGACATGGCTCAAAAGACAATTGTTCCTAAGGCACGGAAGCGAAAGCTACTTTGTTTTTGTCTGTCTGTCCGTCCGTGTGTCACGATTACCTCAGGAACTACTCACCTCCGAAAACTAGCTTATTAATTATATTATATTATATTATATATTTATTAATTATATTATTAAAAAAAAAATTCCGACAACAAAAAACGATGTCACATTGAGACTCAAACCCTTGTCTCTCCACTAACCGTAAACATTTACAAACAAATAGATAAACAAAATATGTAAAACAAAACCTCAACATATGTAAAAGATATAACATGTAAATGCCTGAAAATGCTTTCCGTCCAAGGACGGGCTTGTTTAGCCAAAAAAAAAATGTTTGGACAAATATGGGGGGGGGGGGGGGGG
>VYYI01000495.1:0-30531 GCA_021029175.1 Bilobella aurantiaca
TGTAGCTTTTAGGTGGAAATCTCATAGCCTTCACGCTCTGATTGTGAATATTCAAACAAAATGAAATTCGTTGATGAAAAGCAAGTTGAGGTTCTTGTGTGCAATACACATCAGTCCGCTCTTTCGACGCAACATACTGCTTCTCATTATCAATTGTTGCTTCAATAACGCCATCCCGAATTGCCTGGTAAAAAATAATAATCGGTTCGGGATTTTAGTATTAAATAATGGGGTTAGGAGAATAAAAAAATTATTGGCTTGTACCTTAGCGACAATGAATTCAGCATCTTCTGGAGCGTCCAACGCCAATTTCTTTGCAGCATCAGCTAAAGAAATTTTCGAGTAGCTGGAACTGATAGCGCGAAGTCCGGTTTTAATTACATTGTGGCGAAGACGTTGAATCAAAATATAAGTTCGATCTTGCTGGAACTGGGAATGAAACTGTTCCACAACTTTCAGAAACATCGACAAATCTCCGAGTCGGACAGCTAGGGGACATCAAGGCAGTAGTTTTATAGTATTGAATCATTCTTATTATTCCGCGTCATTGAATTCAATTCTGGTAATAGATCATTCTAATAATTAAATACGTTAAAAATTTACCCTGTGTCAACTGGAAGTACGGAGCCAGAGACCGCTTAAGTGTCGTGTGGTAGAAAATAGACCTTTCTGGTATATCTCCCAAAAGCAATTCCACAGTGACGGTGAGTTTCTGTACAGTTTGCTTGAAGCCAATGGCAGAGTGCTGGGGAGCTTTCCTTAAAGCTTGGACCAAATGTGTATGGGCAGCAGAATAATCCAATTGAACCGCCATTATGCGGCCCAAGTAATAGAGATATCGAGCCCATTCGTTGTTGCTTGCAGTTTCCGGGAAAGTACTCCGGGAAACCAGTTTGTCAGCCTAAGTATAAGTTTAAAATTGGTTGTTTCAGGATTATTACAACATTATTTTCATTTGCATTTATTTTCTTTAGTTTCTTACCTGGTCGTACAAATTGTAATGCAAGTAGTTTCGGAGCAAGCAATTCATAACAACTGCTTGTCCCTCGGCATCGTTTCGAAGAGTTGAGGTTCTCAATCGAGCGTAAAGAATTGGGCGGATCTGCTCCAATTTGTTGTCCAGCTCGTACGATCGAGCGAAATAGAAGTAACAACGAGCTGCAACCAAGTCCAATGACCGCCTATTGTGGGCCTTCAATTTGTTTAGCAACAAATCTACAAAACAAGACAACAAAATTAACGGACATCCCAACCAATAGAATAAAATATTCCTCTACCTGAACACTCTCTTGCCTGTCCCGCTTTACCCAGATCAATCAGCCGAAGAAGAACCAAGAGATGCAAATAAGCATCCACCTCGGGAATTAGAGGTTTCTCAGCTCGAGTGGGACGCAAGTTCGGACTCGGGACGGGTTTGGAGTAGTTGTCAAACTTCCATTTCCTGCAAAGTATAAAAAATTAAAGTTCGTCCTGTCCCTTTCCGCCTCTTGACAATCTAATGGCTACCAACATCATCAATGATGAAGGCCTCAAGGGCAGACCGTTCCTTGGCAGAGTGCGTGTAGTAGCCCTGGACAAGGCGGCGAAGCACATTTGTATTCAGCTTTCGCCGAGTATTTCCAAGGCATCGGAGGACACGAAAAGCATAACGATGATCCTTTCCATAAACCGCCTTTTCTAGTTGTTTCACTTGCTCCCGAATATCTAAATAAAGAAAATAGAACATCATCTTCCCGCCCGACTGCTCCCCATACACTGACCCTGTATAGCGTTATCTAATATGGAGGATTCCATTGTGACAGATTATCTTCTTGTATCGCTATCTAAAAAATATGTTTTACCTTCAATTGTTAGCAAGTCTGGGTCCGGTGGCGGTGACTCCACAGCAGTGACAGTTTCGTCCGCCGGCTTCATCTCGACGTCATTTACTTCCGTAACCATTGTTAAACTTCAATTGAGGTAATCTAAGTCGTAATTAATTAGCCAAACGACAATTGATGAGAGAACTGAATCCGAAAATGAAATTAGCAAGAAAAGATATAAGTGAATTGAATTTTTTAAATTAAAAAGAAGCAAAAATATTCGCTGAGTTCATTCAGCCTGGCTCAACAAAAAGACAAGGCTCAATTTGCAGAGTGCTTTCAGTTATGGACATTTGAGATTTAATTAGTTTCTCAACTTATTTAACTGCAATTTCTAATCTTGAGTTACTTACTGTAGTTCTCATCCTAATTTTTTTTATAAATTACATGTATTATTTATATGTTAAAAACATAATTGTAAAAATCTAAGTATAAAAATTAATTCGACAAATCTAGTTATAGAAAATAATTCCCGTGCCCAGAAGTCAGAAAATTATTAGTTATTTCATTTCGAAGAAAAAATAAGAAGCTGAGTATGAGTTACCCATTTTCGTTCTCAATTGGCGGTAAATGAGAACATTCAAAATTTGAAATGCATTTTGACGGAGTGTGTAATGGGGAAACGGCAAAATCAAGAGATTACGAAAGAAAAGGGATTGAAAAAATATCATTTTGTTGTTTTGCATGGCGAAGCCGCATTTTGCTATGTGTTCAAATTCAGTGTTAAAATTGCTCTTCAGCGCCACCGGTCATCGACTACCAATTTAACGCTGCATCTGTCATCATTCTTTTGAACACCTGATTCACCGTCGTTTAGCGATTATTTACGATTTTTAATTAATTGAAGCCGACAAGCGTAAACAACAGAAGCCAAAAAGCTATCCAAGGTACGGTGCCATAAGCGTTATTGATATCTTTACTACAGAATTAGTGTATTCGTTTTTAATACGGCTGCAAGTTGATCAAAAATCGTTATTATAATGTAGATTAGTTAATTTAATTGAAGCGTTTGTTAGTTATATGTGGTGGGGCAAATATTAATTGGTTAGCTGCAGCGCTGAATGTTATCATTACCTTTTCTTGTGTGTTCAAAACAGGTAAACTACAACTATGGTTCTGGACTTGGATTTGTTTCGAGACTTCAAAGGAGGTGATCCTGAGAAGATGAAGAAAAATCAGAAAGACAGATTCAAGGATGTTGGGTTAGTAGAGAAAGTGATCTCGGAGGATGATAAGTGGAGAAAGCTAAGGTTCCAGGCAGATGCCCTCAACAGAACTAAAAATCTCTGCTCAAAATTCTTTGGTGACAAAATGAAAAAGAAAGAACAAGTTGGCGAAACTGAGTTGAAGATTGACGTACCCTTGGATCAGGTAAACCTTCATTATAAAAAGTGGTATAATTTGTTATTTAGCTTTATAACTTATTTGATTATTAGCTTGTAGCCGAAAATATGCAACCTCTCACTCTGGGACAGTTGAAGACTCTGAAGGGGCAAGTAGACGCTGCAATGGAAGAGAATTCTAAGTTACTTCTGGAAACAGAAAAGATCCGAAATGACGCTTTGCGAGAAGTCGGTAACATTCTCCACCCATCTGTTCCTGTTGATGACAACGAAGATAACAACCGCATTGAAAGGACTTGGGGAGATATTGAACTAAAAAAGAAATATTCGCATGTAGATCTTATTACGGTATGAAAACGAAATCAAAATCAAAATAACATTTATAAAGCAATGAATATGGAATGATTCAGATGATAGATGGAGCAGATTTTGAGAAGGGATCGGTTACTGCCGGCGGACGAGGATATTATTTGACTGGCCCTGGAGTATTTCTTCAACAAGCCTTAGTCCAACTCGCTTTGAGATTATTAGGAGACAAGGGCTACGTGCCTCTGTATACACCGTACTTTATGAAAAAAGAGGTGATGCAGGAAGTTGCCCAGTTGTCACAATTTGACGACGAACTGTACAAAGTGGTAGGGAAAAGCGGAGAGGATGATGAAAAGTACTTGATTGCAACTTCAGAACAACCAATTGCAGCCTTCCATCGCGATGAATGGATTTCAGAAGGGAGCCTTCCATTAAGATATGCTGGAATTTCATCTTGTTTCAGACAAGAGGCTGGAGCTCATGGAAGAGACACTCGTGGAATTTTTCGAGTCCATCAGTTCGATAAAGTAAGTTAATGACTTAATAAGTTAATAAGTTAAGTTTGCCCTAAATTGAATTTCGAATAATCATTTTCAGGTCGAACAATTCTGCTTAACTTCTCCACACGATGACTCCTCTTGGGCAATGTTGGACGAGATGATTGGTAACGCAGAGCAATTTTGTCAAGCTCTTGAGTTGCCTTATCGAGTGGTGTGCATCGTTTCGGGAGCTCTGAATAATGCTGCAGCGAAGAAATGGGATGTCGAAGCATGGTTCCCCAGCTCCCAAGCATTTCGCGAACTAGTGTCTGCTTCTAACTGCCTAGATTATCAAGTGAGGATTATATAGTAGAACTTGATAACGAATAATTAATTCAAAATTAAATTTATGGACTATATTATCTTCAGAGTCGTCGATTGAGAATTCGCTATGGCCAGACTAAATCCAGCGCCACTGTACCCTTTGTACATATGCTAAACGCAACAATGTGTGCAACGACGCGATGCATCTGCGGGATTCTGGAAGTGCATCAAACAGAAACTGGAATCAATGTCCCGGCAGCCCTCCAACCATTCATGCCAGCAAAATACAAGACCTTCATTCCATTTGTAAAGGAGGCGCCTATTGAGGTCCAGGCAAAGAAAGCAGCGAAAAAGGGGAAAGGCGAAGAGTGAATTGGAAATAGTTCATGACGGTTTGTTTGGCTTGTGGAATAAAAATAAAATAACCCAGTACAGACCTGATTGATTGAGTCTTATTCACTGCCCCATAGAGAAGTCAATTTATTTGCTTAAGCTTATAAGTAGAAAAAGATTCTAAAGGTATCTTAAACTCAAAAGTATCACAAGTTAATAATCGTCGTCATCCTTTGGCGGAGAAATGAGTGTCACTCCGTCACCTCGGACATAGAGCAATGGAATTTTACGTTTCGTTGTCTTGTACAGCTCTTCATACGTCTCGTCATCGATTTCCACTACAGTAATCGTTTCCTCTACGTCTCCGAGAATCATATTCAAGTGCTGATCGTACCCCTGCAAATTATATTGGATTTTACAGTAAAACTGCGAGCTACTGTAAATATTTAGCTTTTGCAAATTAAATTAATCAGGAAACCCTTACGTGTAACTTTCCACGCAATTCCCTCTCGTTCTTCATCTTGACAATCACCAATTCATCCAAACTCATTAGCAAGAGATCCAACGGCTCCTTGAATGAGCGCTCATCTTCCTCCTACACAAATTGACAACGAAAAAAAAAATTATTGGGAAGTCACCTCAAATCCTTTCTGCCATCAGAACCAGCTGATCAACACCAAACTATTTAACTACCAAAAAAAAATCGTGCGCAGTGCGCTTATCATTGTTTTACGACGTTCGTCAACAATCAATTCATTAGCTTGTGATCTTGATACCACTTTGTTTGTACTAGTAAATAGTTTAAATGCTGGAAATATTGTTGACGTGATGAACAATGTTGTGACTTACCTCCAGCACATCCTTGTCCTTTGTCTTCCTCTTCTTGGGTTTGGCTGACATGTTGACAACTTTCCCTGGCCACCGGTTGACGACCAGATCTCTTTGCAAACTGCACCGACAAAGTTGATTAATTCCGTGCCTCTCGTCACTTGGTATGGAAGAAGGTGCTACGATGATGGTGTGAATTGAGTGGTGGAAATAGTGGACCAGAAGAGGGTATAGGCGTGTGGTGCGTTGGTGGCTATGGTGGTGTGGCGGACATGTCCATGGCCTGGGTGGCCAAGGGAGGAGGGGGAGTGCCTGGCAGGGGCTGGGTGGCTCGGGAGCGCTCTGAGCTCAGCCACTCACTCTTCCCTATTCAGTTGAATCTTGGACAGGGAAGAGAGCAGACGTCTGTCGAAGGATGCGCAGAGGGACCTAAGTCATGCAGACTGACAAGTTGACAGGAAACAAACTTTTTCACCAAACCGTCATCGAGTGGAAGGACGACTTCGAGGAGGTAAGGGTCAGGTCAGCGGTAGGTTGACCTTTATTTTTAGTCCGGGGTCACAGGCCCCATGTCAACGTCTCTTCCCTCCTTGCCTCTCTTCCGTGCGTAGAGGGACGAGGGGCTGGGCTAGGAGGTCCTCTTCTGCTTCGGCTCCTCACAGGACTCGAGGAGGAGCAACCTATTTCTTGGGCTCGTATCCTCACTGGTATCCCTAGCTACGGCACTTTCACTTCTCCCGAGCCACTCGGCAGCTGAGGGCCACTTAAGTGGAGGGAAACAGGGCCGGAGCAACCTACTGCACTTCAACAACATTTGCGCATTTTTAATTCCTCTTTCTTTATATACCTCCTACGGAGAGAGCTGTTGGCTCTCCATACATCCAACAAATTGACAATATTTATCTCCACCATAACATTCAGACTCCCCGAATTAATCACTGCCTCTTCTCGTATAACGAGTATCAGCGATCCTCCAGAAATGCAAGCGACAAAAATAAGTTGAGTTCCAGTAAGTTGAACCCACTTTCCTGGACAACTTCTGAGCGGTAGTCAGTGTGGTCTCCCCCTGCGTAAAGTGGAATGGTAGTAGTGCTGGTGGTTGTTTTGTTGACACGAATCCTGGAGCTGTGGCTGAGCTGCTAATTCACCAGGATTACCAAAACGGGTAGTTTTGGAATTGGGGAGAATTATTGGAATAAATAAATAGCATAGCAACTCATTCTCACATACAATAATTAGCTTTGAATCAATAACTAAATCGGTCCTAGGCAGAGATATGTTGTAGGGGTAGGGGGTACTTGCAAAGGGTTTGGGCAATGTCTGAGATTGATTTCGTTGAAGCTGAGATTAAGATGAAAAGTTGTTTTTTCGTTTTGCCAAGTTTCGTAATCGTAGGGGTTCCGCTTGATTTTAGATGGCTTGATTCTCTGGACAGGCTAGGATAACCTAACTGATTGAATGTGGCTTTTGCGTCGATCACGATTAAAAAAGAGGGCACGGAGGAAATTTGCCGAAAACTTCCAGTTAGTTTCGCAAAAGTAAAATTACAAAAGTTCACAGGCTATATCCACAACGTAAATATGCAGCGATTCGAGTAGGTGATAGCTTATTGTTATTGCTTTTTCAAACGAAAGCGTTAAAGCGTTCCTCCTATTACACCTAGGGCCAGCGCATGCGACTTAATTTTATTTTGGTGCTGGAGTTAGTGGATGTATGTGTATCGCTGAAAAGAATTAACAGCAATTTAGATAAATCTCAACATGACGCTTTTCTAATGTTTTCATGAATGCCTTCATCGGAAAAGTACGCGAAGCATACCACAATCATGTCATTTTACTAACGATTTAATTGAGCAAGGAAATGCAGAATTTTATCATTTATTGCTGCTACTAATCAATTCTAAAGAAGCAACAGTTGAGTAAATTGTATGAAAGCTGACGAAGATGTTTTAATGTTTCTACAAGATTAACAACGGTGATAAATTGGCAACGCTTGATAGGTACCTTACAATTGGAAGCATTAGATGATGGAAATAAAATGACTAACTCTTTCTGTTTAACTTATCCAGAAATATAAAGTGCCATTCTCGTGTCATGGCGTCATTTTAGGTTGAAAATGTGAATGCGGAAGCATGACCTAGCCAATTAATACGCGTAATATCTATGACAAATTTCCTTTACTTTCAGAAAATCGAAAGGTCGCGTTCGACGTTAACGCGGCTTGGGGGCGGGGCAAATGCGTCGGAGAAGGAAATTCACGACACGCTCCAATCGGCGGCATGCCGCGACAAAACAGTCCATGATGACATCTGCGTTGGACTCTTGGGCACAATTCTCCTGGAGAGAGATAATGCCCTCAAAGTACGTTGACCTCAACATTTAAGCAAATGATTGAAAACTTTACATGTCATTGACTTTCTAATAATTATGGATTGCAGTGCTACCGCGACCTAACCCTCTTGACTCGGGACAACTTAGGGGTTGTCGTCGACACCCTCTCCATTATTACCTTGGAGAAGTATCACAAATTAACGGACGTGTCCAGGCAGCAGTTGGTCTGGATAATCAGGTTCGTTTCAGTGTACAAATATTTCCTGGACGCATTTATTTTCGTTTTTTTTTTCACCGGAATTGTATTGAATTTGCAGAGAACTAGTGAAAGGGGGCGCTCTTGGAGCAGACATGCTCTGTTGGAATCTTATGCGCCAAATTGCAGGCGGTGACACTTCAGCCAGAAATCTCTGGCTCATTGACTACATGCTCGAAATCTACATGGAGTATCGTGTACAATGGCTCAACAAATATCCAGTCCTTATTGCAGCAGTGATATACACTTACCTTAGAGTCTTGGAAGACCACATGGGAAATAATTTAGCAAGTTTTCGGCAGAAGGAGGTAAATCAAAACAAAATTCTTGGAAATCGTCGTATATAAAAAATAATACTGCAACACTTCTTTCGTTTTAGGTGACCTTTGTAGCCTCCCTAATTAGGGAACACTTTACGGAAGTCTGTATGAACCAACAAATTGGTTTGGGAAGGGACTTCATCCGGCAACTACAGGCGGTGAGCCGAATTCCAGAAATCCAGGAAATTTGGCAAGATCTCTTCTACAATCCCAAATCGCTTTCTCCACATTTAACGGGCGTCCTTCAACTTCTCAATATGAGGACCTCCCGGAAGTACATTCAGTCCAGACTCACCCCAGATATGGAAAAGAAAATACAATTCCTTACTGCACAAGTCAAATTTGGGAACCAGAAGAGATATCAGGATTGGTTTCAGAAACAGGTTGGTTAATGTCAAACGTGATGTCTTCAACGAAAAATAACAAAATTGAATATTTGACAATTGTCCTCCTTAAGCATCCTCCCAAAGTACGATGAATGGCTGGCTATCTAAAATAAGGATTCGAACTCAGAAATTAGCCAAACGTCCCTTACTTGTTTCAATTGACAAAGAAAGTACTTCCTAGATCAATGGTCCGCTCATTGGCTCATTACTAATGATCATTATTGCTTCCTGTGTTTTATTTAGTATTTCTCTACAGTGGAATCCCAGACTCTTAGGGCTGACATTATACGTTACATTGTTTGTGTGATCCATCCACCTAACGAAATCCTGAGTTCCGATGTCCTCCCTCGCTGGGCCCTCATCGGATGGCTCCTCACCACTTGCACAAATCCTGTCGCAGCAGCCACAGCCAAGTTAGCGCTATTCTACGACTGGCTGGTCTTTGATCCAGTTAGAGACAATATTATGAACATAGGTAGGTAATTTTTCTGGGTTTAACTTTATTAGCTTTTAACTTTACGATAATACTACTTAATATTTGAATCACGTCTATATTGCAGAGCCAGCAATTTTGGTTATGTATCACAGTCTTAAGACGTACCTAGCCATCACCGCCACTCTTCTGGACTTCCTCATAAGAGTAAATTTACATAATTTTTATTAAAGATGCTCAATTTTAAGTGTAACCAAACCTTACAAATTAAATTTTCAATCTTTTAGCTGACATACGAATACCATCCACCCAATCTGGATCGATTCAAGGCCGGCGTAGGGTCAGCCCTCAAGTCAATTCTAGAGAAGCGAGTATTACAGACCCTTGATGTGGTGTTAGACAATCCAAAATTAGAACCCGAGCTCCGCAAATCTATCAAGGAAAATCTCATGGTTCTGCTTGACAGTGGAAGCGGAGGAAATAGCTTAGAGAGTAATCTTATTCAAGAGAATCACGTAACTGATCAGAATAATCAACCGTCATACAATAATGCTTTCACGGTCAAGGCGGCCGACCCTCATCTCCTAAATTCCAACAACAATCATACGCCTCCCTCTCCAGGAATTCTTACTTCCTCCTCAAACGTCGTTGTTGAGGCAGTGACTTTAAGCGCCGCCGCAGTCCCAAAACCACCGCCGTCCCCTACTCCTCTCATAATAGAACTCGATCCAGAATTTAGTGACGAAGAAGAGGAGTCTGTCCCGGAAGCAAAACCCGCACCGGACTTGCCAAGCAAAGTTAAGGAAAAGGATATTGTGGAAGATGCAGAGCGCGAACGAATCTTTGAAAAAATTCAACGCCTTCCAACAAATATTCGACTCCCTTTCGAATCTCTGCTGAGTCAGAGTGAAATGAAAATTGGCAATAACAGGTACTGAAATTTAGCTGAACAGATGCTATTTTAAGCCAATTCAATTAACTACGACATGGAAAGAGGAATGAATTCGAATTTTATTCTTTTTTAAATACTTCCTACGAACTAACATCCCGACCTAATTGGGAAATGGACTGGGGAAGGAAATGTTTGTTTCGAAAATTCTGTCTAACCCAGACTTTATTCTAAGGTGTGATTTGCTGGATGAAGTATTATCTGCCCTTGTTGAAGAGCAATTGGATAAAACAAAACGAGAAGATCTTTCCGAAGCCCTAGTTTACCTTTACAAATCTGAATTGGGGAAGCCAATTGTAAATGAGGATACAAATAATACAAATGTAGTCGTGTAAGTCAATATCTAACATTTTGAGGGTAGCATTTTACAACTAAGAACAGTTGCAAATGCGTTAAAACAGGTAGCGAAGTTACTTTTCTGTCATTCTAGGGAGAATTTGCGTATTGCGCCGCTAAATGAACTGGTTGCGTTGGTTATTAATCTCAAACCTACAGACAAGACCCTTCGAATGAAAAATGTGATGCGGGTGCTAGCTGACATGATCAACTTCTTGCCAAAAATGGCGTACAAACTACTTGTCATTCTTTACCAGAGGCAAGCTTAAATCACCTAAATCGTTTTACTCGAGTGCAGGTATTTAAAAAATATATATTTATCAGAATGGAGAGAGATCCGGAAGATTGGGAAAGTAGATTCGATAACAACAACTATGAATCTCTTTACAAGAACTTGGGTCAGCTCAGGGGACTTAAAGTAAGCTTTTACCACTAATTAAATTAAATAATTTTTGGTATATAGTATAACAACAAATTACTGTAACTCCTAGCTCGATACACAAATAGTCCAAGACTTGAGAGTCTGTTGGGAGCACGAGCCTCTGGCGATGGCCTACGTTGCACCCATACTTTACATGTGGTAAATAAATAGTTTATAAGCAGCCGTTTTTCTATGCAAATTAATAACGGAAAAATACTTCATTTCCAGGTACATTGATGAGACTGACATGGCGTATTCCGGTGAGGCATTGCAGTTGCTCGTTTCCACTCTTGACGCAAGCCAGTTGCAACAGTTGTGCTGGAAAGTTATGCAGGAAGAGGTGCGCTTTTTTGACAGTGACACCATCGTGCCTGCCCTTTGTAAGTTAACAATTATTGATTATAAGCCAACTAGCAAATAAGTTACAAATTGTAACCTTTGCAATCTGCTAACTTTCACTTTTAGTAAAAACTTTTGACTGGGAATCCTGGGAACAACATTGTGTCTGGTACCTTATAGAATCTCAACTGAGGCCCGTTGCCCACGGTGATAACCTGACTTTGAGGGTCGAAGAAATATTTCCTATCATTCCACAGCTAGATGCCAAGCGGAACTCAGAGGCGCTAACTGCACTGCTATTTCTTTTACGTCATGAATCACCGTATGTATTTTACTTAATAATAATCAATCTAATTAATAACATCTAATAAATTAAATCCAATAGGAGCACCAATGGCCTCATGACTACACTCCTGTCAAGAAGGGCCAATCCAACTGAGCGCTTTGTACTAAATGCTCTCTCGTATTGGGAAGGGAGTGCTCCCAAGGAGCTAGCGTATGCCTTGTCATCAGTAATTGCCCAGTAAGAAATTTTTGTTTCACAGGAAAACAAATTTACCGGCATTTCTTTTCTGCTAACACTCTAAATATACTACAGCCATACTTTTGTTCTTCTGTCACTTCCTAATGCTTCATTGTAGTTAGACCCATGTACTAACGGTAACAAATAGTTCACACCTATTCAGGTCAGCGGGTGGTACACCTGTAAAACGAAAGCGAGGAGGCACTGGAAGTCGGGGTAACACAAGTCCAGCCCCTGTACCCGTCCCAACTACAGACAACGTCCTGACTCATATTGACGCTCTTCGCTTACGGGACGCTGATAGTCGAGTTTTTAAAGAAGATGCCATGCTTGCAGCTCTTCTTCAAGTAAGGGGGTAGAAATATAGATTTTTCTAATTACCCTGAACTGTACATATAGATTAACAAATACTTTTGGTAGGTTCAAAGTTGGGTAACGGATGCCCAGAAGTCAAAGTACAAAGACCTCCTGGCCCTAGCGGCCGCTGCCGAAGAGCCTGACAAAAAGTCAGGACCAACGAAGAGACCAAAGACTTCTCCGAGTGGAACAAAAGCAGGAAACGGTCGTGGAGCCTCCGCCGCCCTCTCAAGGACACGCAGTGGCAAAACACGTATCTGTAACTCCGACTCCGAGAGCAGTGACGATGAAGAGAGTCTTCCGCCACCGAAGAAAACAAAGAGGCCACGTAAAGTGTACTCCTCTGACAGCGAATAGAAAGTCAGGATTCATTCAGGCGCACGTGGAGCAGGGAATCCTTCTTAATTTATTACACATACAGTTTGTATTCTACGCTTATTAGTTCGTAAGTCTTGAAGAAAGAAATAAACAGAAGTGAGAACACTATAAATTAGTGAATTAATTGTTAAAACAAAGACAACTTCAAAAGGAAATTTAAACTTCAGTCACGACACACGAGTGGTATCCCTCTTCACTAAGCCCCCATAAAGCTGATTAGTTAATTTGTTCGTTGGCATTATTGCCCATTGCCTCCTTCTTCGCGTTCAAGCTAAGCAATAATTAATCAATTAGTCCAGTATTGCCCTAATGTAACCGGGAAATTTTCTCACATGGTTTGGCAGTGGTAATCATTGCAAAACTGTGGACATTCTGATGAAAAGTGACACTCTTTACGACATTCGTGACGACACTCGACAAGTTTTCCGCACTTCTCGCGGCAACGGGTCAATGGCTCGGTCCGCGAACAAAAAATTTGTGTCTAGAGATCAAGATCAAACGCATTGTCAAAACGAAAATTATTAAAGAGTAATTCACCGTATGACCGCAAGTCCGAACCACGTTTTTAATCGCGGAACATAGCACACCACATTCATGTTGGATAATTCTCGGCTCTTCGCACAAATCTAAAAGAAAGATTTATCAATCTCAACCTCAGTTCTGTTTTAGTCTTTAGTTTGTTCAATGTCAGCAAGAATGAAATTCAGTTAGTAATCGAATTAAGCATGACTTTGACTTACGTCCGCATCTAAGCCTTTTTCCACAGACTTCTGACTTTGCTTCCGGGTTGTCAATTCGTCGCATAGCAGTAAACAACTCTCCGTCACTTCTACCTCGCTTGACCAAGATGGTTTTCTTGATGGCTTGCTGGACGTCTCGCGGGACGACAGGAGGTTTGGTGCTAAAGAACAGATTCACTTCCTCAGCGTTCTGCTGTCGCAGCTGAGCACTCTTCGTCACCACCATTTGCTTGGAAGGGTCAAAGAACAGAGGAGCCGAAGAGCCATGATTCGTAGATGACCCAGTTCCTGCAAATTCCGGCCGCTTCTGATTTGGGTTATTCATCTTGCAACCTAGCCTTTTCCTGTTTAAACAGCGTCACATGCCGTAAAACAAACGTTTACAATCACATTAATCAGTATTTGTCTTACTAATTTGTTAAATTAATCGTCTAAACTTACCAACGACGTTTAGCGAAGGCGAACTCGTAAGAAATGAGGGTAATTTCTTGTTGAGAATTTTGCTCTTGTTATCTCTGTGGGAAGAAAGGAATGTGGGATGGAGTGCGCCCGCTCTTTCTTATTGGTTCTCACCATTTTTTTTTACGTTTGAAAATTTTATTCTTAAAAATGTAAAAAAATTTTTTCCTTTTATTTTAAAAATAACTTTCAATGTAGAAAATATACCAAAACGATTGATGGGCCTGTCTCTTTTACCGTTAGTGTAAAGTGAATTCCAATAATCCCAATATTGGAAATTTTATTTTGTCTTATATCCTCCTAATGATGCTAACTTAAAAATTAATACGAATCCGCATGAATTGAGACTGTGAGGCTTGTTTTTTGTTTTTGTTTTTAGAAATGCTTTCCTCATAAAATATTGCTGAAATCAAGTAACAGAAAATACCTAACTGCTACAAGTTGCTTTCGATAAAGTTTGCAGATAGTGGCCCAAACTTAAGTGGAAATAAGAAATCGTGAAACTGTTGAGTAGCTTCGTAATTGAAATGTATTTTCCGCACTTGTACTTTCGAAACAGTTCTACTAATAATGATACTAATAATTTATTTTCTTAATTCATTCCCATATTAAATTCTCGTCGTCCTCGTCGTCGTTACCGGTGTCTTCTATCGATGAGCCTTGGACGCCAAATTCAACGATTCCGTGATGATAAGCGAAGGCAAGCATAACTCCGAGACCCACTGCAATGGCAATTACCTTTTGATAAACTGGATAGGTAACTTCCTCTGATTTGGCACTGGGATGCCCATCTAGACCAAAGTTTGAAGAAGAGGCTGCGACAGAATCACCGGGTCGAGAAATACCTTTACTCAAAGAAATTCCAATTAGTCAAATCAGAGTCATTAAATAATTCACATCTAACAAGGTCATAACTCGACGACAGACTTTACATACTGAAAGACTCACCTCTAATTTTTGAGCAATAACGTTGCAGAACACGTGCTACAAACCGTTCAAGATTTGGCGTTCCTCGGATAAGATCCTTCACAGGCGAATGCGGAATTGGGATTTTTAGGAAAGATGCCAGATAGGAAAAGATGACAGCGTCCAGAGCCGAAGGGGAATTTGGGTACAGGAAAAATTCTTGATTACCCAATTTATCTGACAAAGCTGTGATGCACTCTTGAGCTTTTAGAAGAACATCAGGCTCGGGAGATTCAGATAGTGGAAGGGCATGAATCGCCTCTATTTCTTTCAAGGCTTCATTTCTCTTGCGCTGATCCGTGTACCAAAACTTGTAAATCCAAGGAAGTCTTTTGGTATAGCATGGTCGCGTGACTGAAGCATAATTACTCTCATGTACCCAACTGGAAAGCATTGAGTAATTGAGTTGAAACATATTTACATATTCCTTAATTTATTGCCTCGTTGAATGTGTCCTCACCAGAAGTATTTAAGGGTAGGTCCCAAAGCTTCATTCAGATACTGGTTGTAAGCAATTACTTCCGAAGCTTCCCTCAGAGACAATCCAAAGTCACAATTGTAATTCTAGTTGAAAATAAATGCAAATTCTACAAAATTTGACAGGGCTGCTTCAGAGCGCAGTCCATTCCGTTCACATGTTCCTGATATCCAGGTATTGCCTTACAAACTGACCTTTTGTCGAAGATAATTTGTAATCTCGCTTGGTGAGTAGAGGACCCTTCCACCATGCTTGAAGAAAGGCAGTATCCCCTTGGGAGACTTCCATGGATTTTCACATTCCAAAATGGTAACTGGAGCCCCACAGAATTTGATATACGCCTGGAAGGAGACCGATTAAACTTACTCTTCGGGGCCACAACAGCTTCAAATGCATATAATTATTCAAATTACTATTAGTTGTAGTGATTCTTGATCAATGGAGGGGAGACCCCATCCAGATGCCCAGGTACAAAGCGTCATTTCATCAGCGTCCACAATCTGAGTATCCCCAGACTTTGATCCCATGTTCGGTTGTTCGGATTTCGGAACTCAAGTGCTCGATGATACTTTGATCGATTGTTTGATGATTGACAGACAGTGATTTCCTGATTGATTTATAGAAGACACTGCCATAAAAAAAACTGCCCCTGGAAATTAAACATTATAAATTGAACTCAGTAAATTAAAATTGGATAAAATTGTTAATGCTAATTGCTTGTTAATTCTTGTAATAATTAAAAATACTAGAAATTTACCTTACGTCACTTTACCAGACTCTGACTCTCATCTCACACTCAATTTATTAATTTAATTAATTGTATCATTCAGTCGGTGTTTGTAAGTTCTAAATAAATATGAAAAGCGCGCTTTTCTAACTTTCAAGAAAAGCATTCAGCTTTTTTTCATCGTGGCGTTTCCAGAACAATAAGTTTGACTTATTCATAGGCAGCTATTGAGTTCTCATGTTCTGTAACAAGTGAGTTTGACCTATGACCTCATAATACATGTTTGAGTTTCATTGCGACACAATCGTATCCAAAAGCAAAATAATATTTTTCTACGGAGCCGAAGAAGCCCGTCCAAGGACAAGATTTTTATTTTTTAGTCTCTGGGGGCCTCGCAATAATAAAGAAAAGAAAAGAATCTGTTCAAACAATGGTGTTAAATCAACGTCTCACTTAAAAGCGGGTTTTCCTTAATAGTAGTTATGCTATTTCAGAAATCACGAAATCAAATTTAAGTTTTTATAATGGTTTATTGTAAAAAAGCTTTTTTTTAAATTTGGAAATAGGATTTAAAAGAGTATGAAGGTAATAGCCAGCACATTGAGTAATTCTGTGAAACATGAGAAGCTTAATACATTTTAAACAAATTAAAACATAATTTAAAAGGAAGTTGGATTAATGAAAGAATAAAAGGATAAAACCGAATATTAGACAAAATGGAAAGGGAGTATTATTAATATTATATAAAAAGCCATTTGGTGAGTGAAATCAAAAAAAAAATCAATTAAATTTTGATTCTAGACACACTGAAGCCATCACATTTAAATACTAGCTCAAAAACGATTCATAATTAGTTATTCTTAATTTGTAATTACCAATTAGTGAAAGTTTTTTTTTTGTGTTCTGGAATTAGTGAAAGTTAACTGTGTAATTGAAATTGAGTTTTACATGGGTTTGCATGTACGCTAAACCTTACTTTGACAATTAAAAACTCAGAAATCTTTCCCCAATTAGTTAATTGCAATTACCAATTACTACAATTTCACTCTTGGAAATTGAGTTTTACATGGAATTGGGGGTTTTCATGTACGCTGAACCAAACTATGATATTGAAATAGCTCAAAAATGGTACGTAATTCGTTTACAATTAGTCAAAATGGACTTTTTGGAAATTGAGCTTTGCATAGAATTGTGTTTTTATACGTGGAGCTGAATCTAACTATGACCTTTAATTAGCTAAAAGGGTAATCCACGTCTTAGGACGGGCACGTTAGCTTGTTTTGTAGAAATCCTTGGAAAATGTTGGGTCAGTTTTTAGCTAACAAGGAAAAGCACTTTTGTTCATAAGAAGACTTTCTTATAAGTAAATCTTGGAAGTCTCTTGGTTTGAAATGGACTCTATGGTATCCAGAGCACTTAAAAAGTCAACCATTATTAAATATTAATTAATAATAAAAATTAATTATTTGACCATTTTTATTATTATTAAACCATTCGGAAACTCCACGGCGAGATCAGGTTGGGAGTAAATTAGCTAAATTTAAGAACAGTAATGACAAAATACGACATTTTTAAAAGTCAAAAGATTAATAATTACAAAACTCACTTTTACACTACTTTACTTTACTTTTTTTACACCTTTTTTTTAGTTTCAAAGTTAGAACTATTGGAAAATAAATAAATTACGCAAGAGTCAAAAAAAGTGTGTTATCTTATTACGAAACAAGTCAAGATTTTGTAGGTATCCTAGAGTCTTATCCTTTATTATGCCACACCACAATGTCATGGACCTAAGTCCCTGTAGAACATATCTCCAAAAGAAACATTCTAAAAGGGTATCTCTGAAGGGCCCCTACGCCATAACACCCTTAAGTCCCCTTCCCGCCCGAATTGCGTAACTGTGCGTCATTTCCGGCAGAGCAATTACAAGCGCTTGATCAACGCAGCGTCTTCCATCAGTATTGGATCTGGACTTCGAAGAGGCAGAACACGGACTAATAAGCACACAAACAATTTCCTAAGGTAAAATTACATGCTTTCAAATTTTACCTGCGCATGCGCAGGATTCGTGTGCAAATTTATTTTGGCGGTGCCCCTCTCACAAGTCACACACAAACCACTCAAATCGAATACGCAATAGCTTTTTTTTTGTTTACTGGGACTGGAACTGGAGTGATGACGTGTTAATTTAGAATTCTTAAATTCACTCAGGAAATGATATGAATGGAAGTTGTGCTGGAAGAATCGTTTGCGTAATTAACGCAGTTCATAAGTATGTTTTTAAATTGTAATAGATTTATAGTTTCTTAAAATTCATAATTCCTAATTTAAAAATTAAACCCAATTTCGATTGGCCGAAATGCGGCTGCATAAAATTTGTAGTTAATATACATTCAGGTTAAATACGATTAGCTTATTACTTAAATGATTCATCCAGATATTTGCTGACCCTAAATACTTCTAACTAATATGCCAAAATTAGCCTATTCGGCCATTCAAAAGACTATACAAATGCGCTTTCAATTGATTGTCTAATGTAGGTTAACTGACCTGATGCTAACTCATTTAAATCTAAACCTAATTGCACCTGTTAACCTAGATAACTTTTTTAACAATCGACGAATATGTAATTAACATAGATTCGGAAAAGAATTAAACAACAATAAACAGTTGAGTTTTTCATTTCTCTATTTTAAGTGCGACAAGCCGGTGGGGTGGGGACAAAAAAAAACCGCTGAAATTTGAATGACCAGAAACAATACGTCTGCCTGGTTTGGATTAAACGAGGGTTCTATTGTTCTTACAACTTGTAAGGCGAGCGCGTCCTTCGTTAAATTGATTTTGGTCGTGTAAACCTCGGTCGGTAATAAATTAAGTTGTTTTGGACAGCAAGCTGAGATCATATTCATCCATACACCTTAGGTATGGATCGTATAACGAGTTATTTAAGATCATTAGCATAGAAACGTTTCGACTCCGCCACGTGAGGATATGAATTAGGATAAGAAAACGAAACTTAAGGAATTGGTACAGATAACGCATGTTTACTTCTTTTTTTTCTAATCACATGAAAAAAGATGCTTGCGCTAGACGCTAGAAATAGCCCAACTTGTAGGTTAATCCCGCGTTAAGCTCACATGCATTGCATTCTTGCATTAGAAAAGCCGCATTTCCTTTGCCTAAAGACAAGTCATTTCGTTTTTGCTACTTTTTTTTATGTAACCACCTTTTGAAGTTGTAGTTTTTTTAAGCGTCTCTAGTCACTTGCTCCAGCTCCTCCAGTAGCCTAGTAGACGTTGGGTGAGTAGCATCCTAGCATAGCTTTGTAATTAGTTTAATTAGGCCACTTAACGCTTTTGCCAATTGATCCAGAGTAATGGACATGGACAAGAAACCTGTCCTCAAGCGAGAGCAAGAACGCAAAGAGAAGGTGGAACAAGTAAAACTTGAAGGAACGACGTTGAAGTACGAAGCGAAGAAGAAACTTCATCGCCGCGAATCGTGAGTGTGCACCACTTTATAATTGTTACCGTCTTTGAATTTCAATTAATAGGTTGAATATAAAGATATTTACCAGTACAAACCATTTTTGTTTGTATGAGAGAGAGAGCTGTGTTGTGCTAACACTAACTGCGTTTAACCGTACCCGGAAGTGAGGCAAAAGTTTTACCAACCAGAAATGAAAATTCCAGCAACGATTTCAAGACCGAACTTTACTAAATTTGTAGAACTAGTACGTGGAGTTGCGACGTATTCAAATTTTCAGACGAATTCAAATTGATTAGCATCGAATATTTTCAAATCGCCAAATTGTTCATTCAAGAGTTCTTTCCTGCGCCTGCGCTTAAGCGATACTTATGTTTCTCTTGCGTTCATTTGGTTTGGTTCCATACAAGGTTAGGCTAAAAAGAATCGTATGCATGGTCGAGGGTTGACTTTAATAGTTGTAAACTGTTAAACTGAAAATAGCTTATTTCACTGCATTTTACAATTACACTAAATTACTCTTGAATTATTAAGAACTCTTTCCTTTCAGTAGCAAGTTTCTCAAAGTAAAGTGGTAAAACCTTTCTGCGCTATTTTTTTTTCCTTGGAAATGATTCTTTGTAGCAGTGCTTATAACACTTATAACATATCTAATTAGTTGACCCTGGTTTTGTCTAAATAGTGCCCCTCCTGCTTCATCCCAGACTACGAAGGGTCAGATGAAGGTAGAAGTCAAGGGTCCTTCAAAAAAGAGGAGGAATAGCAGTGAACCATCCGAACCTCGAGGTCAGGGTTCAAAGTCCAAGTCATCATTCCGATACAACCCGTTTAAAGATGGGAACGTCGCTGGATATGTAAGTTGTTTTCAAGTTTTTACTAAAAACCTCCATCATCCTTCCATTTTACAAAAAAAAATATTTTCAGATTCCACGCAACGGGAAACACCGCCATTCCCATCAATACGACCGCGAAGTCGACTACAATGGATACTTCGACGGGGCTGATCCCCTAAAGGACTTTCCGGAGTGGGCCCAGGAAAAGTATTTCGATTAATGCTGTAGTTGTTTTCAGTAGTTTTAGTTTTAGTATATTGGAGTTAGGTTATCGAGCAACCAATTAATTACTCAGCTCGCAAAGTCAAAATGTATTCCTCAGTTTTTCTCAAGCTAATCAAGCTAAATGCCTACGTCGAGGTTAAAATATTTAGGCACAGTTGAAAACAGTACAAAAGGTTAAGTATAAGTGTAAAACAAAGATAACTTGTTTTAGTTTAATTAATTATTTTTTGCAAGAGAAGAAGTCTTTATACATTGTCTACTGTTGTGTTTAATAAAACCTTAATTATTGTCCCTGTGAAAATAATTAACTGTCCAACTTTATTAAATAATAGTGATATTTTTCAAGATACGCTTTTTAAAACTTAGACTTCTCCAGAAGTATTACTCTTTTTGAAAAATTCTCAGCCAATCAACTTCTAGCGTCGGTTTCCTCCACTTTTTCGCTTTGTCTGGAGAAAATGGCGTTTTACCGAAGAACGTACCACCAACAGCCAAGTTTAAGATGAAATTCATTTTTTGTGAAAACGGAGCCTGTGCACATGGCTTTGCCTTCGACGATGACCACTTCAGTCTACTTAGGCCCACTTCATAGTAAGGGACGCCGTCAACGTACCAGGACAATTTGTCACGTGACCATAGGATCCCGAACGTATGGAAATCCTGGCTGAAGTCAATGGCCGTATTGTTAGTGCTGCCGTGGCGCACCAAGTTTTTAAAATCCAGGCCATAGTGAGCAGTGAATACTAGACGTGATGGCCTGTCACCCATCGCTTCCATAATGTCAATTTCTTGGTAGCAATTGTCACGGCGTGTCAGGAGCCATAGAGCGGGCCATAAATGGCCACCGTCAGGGAGGCGAGCTCGGACGACAAAGTACCCTCGTAGAAATCCATCACCCAATTGACGCATGCGTCCCGAAGTATATTCTTTGTCTTTACTCCTTTCGATTTTTGCGGTAAACGTTACGATACCATTTTCCAGACGAATGTTGTTTTACACCTTTGACATAACACTGGAGATTTCCAGCTCCAAATTCTGACGGTACAATAAACTGACCAGTGACGACAACAGATATCACAAAACTTTGGCTTTTCAATTTTAAAACGGCTAACCTTCACTACAACCCTCTTGATACTCCCATTTTGTGGTATTCAAACATTCTCCAGAAAATTCATCGCTGAAAACTAAACGCCATTCTCCAAAGGCGCTACTTATTTCCAGAAGCGAAATTATTATCAAAAGCGAAATTGGTGTTATAAATGACAACATAATTTCCTCAACAAAAAATACTTCAACACTTTTCTTGTTGGGCATAAACGATTATTAACTCAACAAAGTATGGGTTATGCTCTATTATGCTTTAATTTCTAATATCATTTGTTCTTAAGCTAATTTATCTTTAGAATTGCCTGCAATTTCGGCCCCAATTGCTAGTCAGCTCATGACACTAAAATGGGTTACCGCATTAAAATAATTGCGAATTAATTTCTATTGTTTTACCCAATTTGCACCAAATTGTTGAAATATAATGACTAATTCACGCCTTCAAATTATGTGCTTTTAATGACTTTTATAATTTGTTCTAACCGTTGGAATAGCTAGCGATTTCTTTTCCAAGTTTTTTTTTCATTTTAAAAACTACTTTGCATTCAGGGCAGGATCTGTACAAAGCGTTGAAACTGTTTTCATCATTCGAGCTTTTTTCACCATTGTTATTTTCACGCTTATTTACTCTTTGAGTACAGTGAAGACAAATGAAACTTTAATGAATCGTTCGGAGAGCTTGTGATTGCTCCTATTTAGATGCGAAGTTTGTTGGTAAACAATCTTTTTTTTTAGCGAAAGCGTTCCTCCTTTTGATTGTATCCCAAACAATCCCCAGAGATCCTCAGATATTTTCTTTTCGAGATCCGGAATGAGAAAACGCAGAAATCCTAATTTTGAAAAAGATTTATTGTAAAGCACCCCCTGCTGCCTCGATAGCTCTGTTCAAATATTTGAAGACGGACGTCAAATTCTCTGTAATGTTTGTTGTTATTTGGAAGGAGGGATATGGACGGGAGGCTCAGGTATGAAAGTGAAAGTTGGAAGTGACATGAGGCTCTCTCTGAAGTGAGTGAAAGTCGCCGCAGTCGTGGAGAAAGCCTTCGAGAGAGCACTTGTCCCTTCTTCAGCCAAAACTCTTCAAACAATTCAAAAACAAGGCATCTGGACCACTTTCTCCTCAACTTAGAACAGTTGTGACAGTCAAGTTCTTTTTGGGAAAAGGAGAAAAGCCACCAGAAAAAAAAAACTTTTTGAAGAAGATGAATTACTTCCTCCAAGGCGCTGCGACAACTGACTTTAGGATGGCATCTTGAGGACAGGGAACAGCGTTTGTTTTGGGATCAGCGCAACAATAGAAAAGTCTCATCACATCATCATAATCGCTCCTCTTCTCTTTGATCTTTAGCCGCATCATCATCCAGCAGAAGATTTGGGAGTACCCCCGAATTTCTTCGTGACACGTCCATGTCATAAATTTTCCGTACTTGGGACCTGCTTGGACTGTGACAGAAACGGTGAAGCGCATTGCAGGTAATCAGACAATTAAACGCAACTTGTAATCAATATTTCGGGGTCAGAGAGGCTCTCCGAGAAGGGAGAGCGTGCTTTCTCCTATGAAAATAATCCGACGGGTGTATGTCATTTTTGGAAACATTAATAAGGGAGATGCTAATAATATTGTTTGAAACAATGACATTTTGGGGCCGAAGAGGGTTTGAATACATAATGGAGCTTATTAGATGGTTGGATAAGGGCTCTCCGTCATCCTGAGAATCAAAAGTTTAGGAATATTAAATTCTGGAAGTTTGTTCTGGAGCCAGGGAAAGCTAAAGCCCGGAACCCTAACTTCATTACGTATTTACAAAATTTTGTTTAGAAATTTTGTTTTAGAAAGGCTAATGCTGGGTCTGGTAAGTCAATCTTCCTCCTTTTGTTCTCGAAGTTGAGGTATGTTCCTTTGGATTTTGATGAGATGACAAAAGGAGGCTTTGTTTAGGATCTACGTGCCTTTCAATTTCCATCTTGAGTTCATTGGGGGACGCTGCCGAGGCAAGATGCTTTCGAAGGAAAACATTGTTCCCAAAAAGTATCTTCTTCCTTGGGAAAATTGGAAATTGTTTACATAATTGATGAGATGATTTATCTAGTGGTTATATTACAAATATTTAGTATCGGTTTCTTCTAGCGGGGTAAAAAGTCTGTATAAAATATTAATTATTTAGCTTTCATGTCGACTTTCCCTCTGAATAATCAAATCGCCCTAATATTATTTTAATAGAAATTTAAAACATAATCGACCTATCGAAGTGGTGAAAAAGCTGACACTTTGGAAGAGTGTTTCAAGTAATTTAATAATTAATGTGTAACCGACGAAAAAAAAATTTACGCTCGATTTGTAAATTACTTATGGCGTTATTTTTTATTTAACGCGGATACATTGCATTAATTGTTGTTGTATTGGTTCAATGTGTCATGCATTGCACCAAATTAAAAGGAAGCTGGACTAGAGTTTTTGATTTGACAATTTTTTGCCTGTTTGAATTTGAAGCAAATAGTAGCGGCGCATTTTTTTTAGAATCTTTTGTTCCTCGGTTGACTGAACAAGTTTCCACGGCCGACTTCGTTGGACGCTTATTTCAAACGTGTGTTCAATAAAGTCGGCCATATAACCTTAGTTTACAACGAAAAAAAAGAGAAACCGAGCATGCTGGTTGTGCAAAACAATTTGCGTAACGAAATGCTTTCCATTAGGAGACGTAAAAGGAGCTTTTTGGAGGAGGGTAATAGGACATTATTAGAATTTAAAACGAATGACTTTGTAATTGGACGCTTGAAGCGTAAACTTTACGTGCGGAATCGAAGGAAAGAGCGCTTCTTTTGTTGTCAACAAGAGTCGCTTTCTACCGTTTGATTTTATATCGCTTTCTCCACTTCCTTGTGAACATTACCGACTGTCATAGCTCGGCGGGAATGACCCACAACTTTGCATCTAATATTTGCGTGCGTACATTGCAATCACATTTGGCCCGATTCCCATTTCCCGGATAAACTCGCACAATTATTTTTAGAACTGTACTCAAAAGTTTTGCCAGACAATTTCATCTAATTGGATCTTTGGAGAAAGTTGTCGTTGAAACGTATAGAGAATTTGGAGCACGTTTCTATGGGGCAAGGATTAAACGCTTTGCGGAGGGTCATTCCTTCCTTCAAATGATTAGGTCTTTGCGATAAGTTTTTAGAGCAGGATTTAAGAAAGCAGGGTCTCGAACACGGTGCGGACTCTTATAACCGCGGCTTCATTTTTTTTAAACTGAATTCAGAGCTAGGGCTGGACGGCATCGCTGAATCAAGGTTTCTACGAACTCAACTCTGCCTCGTCGTTTATGGGAATGGAACCAATTTATTCTCATTCTTTTTCAAGCATAGTTGCACGCTCCGTTGGATTCCTGGCCGTGGCCGGAAGTAGAAGGGGCCTGGAAAGTAGACATTAGAAATTGAAGTGACCTACGCTTTTCCAGGGACCTTCCGTGAGCACTCCAGCGTTTGCCTTTACTTAACTTTATGACCCTTGCACATGCAGGCGGACTTCATTCCGGAAGGCATTATGCGCAGAATTAATGCTCCCAAAACTTTCTCCTTTTCTTCCTTTCGTACGTAATTTCTACATTTAATTGTAAAGTGGATCAAGATCTAATCAGGCCATCTTTCATTTCAGTTCCATTAACTTTTTTTTTTCTTAAAGAAAGTTCAACTTTCCCACCTGTAAACTAATCCAGTTCTTAAAATTTATACTTCATGAAACTTTCTCTCTTAACTTTGATATTTTGATTCGTCTCAGGCAGACCTTTTGCTTGATTACATTTTTGTCGTCGTAAAAGTTGAAAAAGCTTTTACTAGTTCGAATCAAAGTTTAATTGCCTAAAGTTTTCGGCAATTAAATGAGGTTTCCTTTTCATATGCATCGACGTCATTGCCCGGTTGTGTCTAGGCCCGATTCCTCATGGACAAGGACCACGCCCCTATGTTTGAATTACAGTGACTCAACAGCACAAGTCTTGAAAGGCTTCCGGGGATTTTGCAGGGTTTCAATTAAAAATTCCTTGTTTTTCTAACCAATGGTCGCTCAAACCAAAAAGCAAGGCTGCTAAAGCCCTCTAATTTATAATCATGCTTTCTCTTTCCATAGCTTTAAATTCCATTTTCCAGTCTCCCGTCAAGGGCTGAGTGGTTGCGGGAGAAAGCATTCCAATTGAGATTGTTTTCCGAAGAATGGATTTTGTAGGCTCGAAAACCAAACAAGACAATTAAATGTGTGTATAGTGTGCGGGGGGAGACTCTAATGAAACTGTCTCCACTTATGCACTTAACTTTCCCTTTGCTTTCTCCCAGCTCCTAAAATATTACTTTCTCCTGTTCCGACACCCCTTTTCCAAAGTCTATTTAGAGAGCAAAAAGTAATTTACCCCCAGAAGAGCAATTAATTAAGACTGAAATTGGAGGCACACACATACGTTAAGTGGGAGTTGTGTAAGTGGGGGCAAATGCCAAGGACTGCAGCGCTTTCTCCACGGTCTACAAACCTCTGCCACGCAGAGTCATTCTTTTGGAAGGTCTGAATCAATAGTGAAAGTTTGTGTGAAAGTGTTTTCACGTAAGGGCAAAGTACTCCGAAATAAACATGCCAAAAGGACCAAGCCTTTTTGTTTTTCATTTAGGAAATTCTGACTCAGAATTTCGTAATTTTGATATTTTTTGTAAAAAATAGTTTCATGACTTGAAATGATTCGCTCTGTAGGTTGGCTCCAGAGTAACTCAAATCCAGCTCCTCCACTTGAGGCACGGAAGGCCTGGGAAACGTGATCCTTTCCATTATTGAACTCATCTTCCAATTGTAGTAGGAGGCAGGAAAAGCCAAAGAGAAAGTCCTTCAGATTCCAGTTTTAATTATTGGGATGCCTCTTTACACAGAGAAATCAAATTAAATTGGGACATCTGACTTCTGTAGGTTGAGTCAAGATTGAGTTCTAAATTTAAACAAGAGGTATACGAAATAAGGAGGATTGAGAAATTGAATAGCTTAGGCGGAACTTAATTTGAGGAAGGTAGATTAAGGACGCTTAATCATAAGACATACTATTATGCCAACTGCCATTAAGAGCACCTTAAGCAGTGAGTAACATAATTCCTGGAAGAGTGCTACTGTCAAACGGTGCATTTCCACTCCTCCCTCGTTAGGGGCTCTCTAATTTAATTACACCACTTTCTCTTTTTCCAACTTTCTCTTTGGGTCCAATTCTATTAGGAAATGTAGGAATTGTCTTCTTCAAGTAGAAATAAATTGCTAGATTTGACACATCATTTTTCTTTGAAAAAAAAATGTAGAGGAGAATACGCTTCCTTCAAAAGAAAACTTTCCCATAACTCTGTATTCAAAAAGAAAACAATGGACTCCAATTCGGAGGAACGCACCATCAGTGGAATGGGAATAAAGAAAGAAAAAACTTAGATTCGAAAAAAAGATTTTGAATTTTATGTTTTTAAATATTTAATTCGCTTTATTTGTATAAAATCGATTTGAAAAAATAGTGAACGATTAGAAGAGTAGCAATTCAAATACAAATACGTTTAAAAAAATCAGCAAAAAAAATGATCGAAGCGGGTGCTTTTAAATCAAAATTATAATTGCTTATTCCAAGAAGCAGACCTGAAACCTCGAAATGACCGTCTATTACATTTCATTTGGTCATTTGATTTATAAAGAAAAAATAAAAAAACAACAACAACAAACATCTTACTTCATAAAGAAAAACAGTTATTCTCTACGAAGTGAGATGGTTTAAAAATGAAAACCCTGCACAGTTACTGTGCAGGTATTTTCTACAGACAACTCCAATTAGAATTGTGGGAGTTTAGCAAGTGCTTTCATCATCATTTGTCTTGTAACAGTCGTTAGGCAGGAGTCTGCAGAATGGGCACAGTTGATTTACATAAATGGGAGAAATCGCTGAAATTCAAAACGTTTGTGCTCTATAGAATCCAAAGTTTAGTATTTGTATACTCCGTAATTTTGTTGATTCCCTTCCCTCACCTATAATCTGAATTTGATTAGTTAGAGTGAAAGAAAGGAATCGCTGAATTGGAGAAAGCGGGTGTGTAATGGCGTTAGGTGAAAGTTGTAGCGGGCAGCAGGAGTGTGAAAGTCATCAATTTCCCTTAACCTCTCCTAATAAAAGGAAGCGAAGGAGTCAAAGCTTGACAGATGGATGTTTCTAAAAGCCTTAGGTAGTCAGTTTTGCGTCGAAGGAGGCCTTACGGAGGCCTTTGAATCTAAAATCCATATTCTATGGATGCAGACAGAGGCCTTAATTTGAGAAAGAAGGAAAGCGGGGAGTGAAGGGAAAAGTTAAACATTTAAACGGATTTGGTCTCTCCGCCTAACAAGGTAACATTAAAAGTTTGCGCGGCAATGGAAAAGCAAAGGAGAAAGTCAAGGGGAAATTGAGGCATTTTCTTCCCTTTTCGTTTTTGGGGAGACAATTTCAAAAGGCAACAAAACGGAAGAGCCAGTGAAAGTTTATACAGGGAGGATGAGCGGAAAGGCCTTCATCCAATCCATCTTTTCTACTATACAGCCCTACTTAAACTATAGTAAAAGTACATTTAAAACAGAACGGAGCAACAGCCTTTCCCTCCTTTCCTTTGAAAAGCTTCACTTTTTCCTTCGTCGAGCAATTTAAAGGAGACTATTTTAATTTGTTCTTGTTTGCAAACTCAAACAAATGATCCTGAATTAATTTTTGAACAAAAAGTTTTTTCAACTTTCACTCTCACTCTTTCCCTTTCTCTTTTTACCCTTTTCAACTCTCCGTCGTTTGTTATGTTCCGATGCTTTTTCGTTTGCTGATGCAAGCAAATGACACTTTTTGACATCAAATGAAGTATGACCACTTTGTTACTCTCTGGAAAGTGGCCAAGGACAAACTGAAGGTGGACAATGGTGGCCAAGCATGATAAGAAAAGCTGAAAAAGAAAAAAAGATTTGGTGAAGATGGGCTTCTAGTTTGTAAACGTGAGGAGAAAGAACAATAAGATTTTTTTTTGTAGCCCCAGCAAGGGCTCTACTATCTTTACTAGATTTTTCTCTACTTACCTAAAGTACCCAGGAACTGTGAAAATGAGTTCAAAAAGCTACGTTTAAGGTCGTAGAATGTCCGCAGAGGTACCCACAAACCGCCGCGGTGGCACGGTCTACAAATGGTTCGGCCAGGGCTGAAGCCCATACAAAAAAAAACAAGTGGGTCATTTGGGAATCCCGTCATCACTTTCACCCGGTGGGACGTCTCCTCCAGTCCCACACGTCCCACCTAACCCATTCAATGACCAAAATTAAATCGTAGTCCACTCTCTTCCGCCAAATAATTCGACTTTGTCAACTGAACTGTGCGGGAAGGGCCCTCCGCCGAGTCCTGAAAAAAAAAACTTGTAAGTCAATTCCTCCCTAGCTTTTACAACCTCAGAGAGCTTGAATCACGTCGTAGCCAAAAACTTTCACAATTCACAAAGCACACCGGGAGACCGAAAAAAGTACTAAAAACGACGCTGAAAACTTCTCCTTTCTCCACTCATTGAATAAAGGAATTGGAATTGAAATGGTTTTGGACATAAAAACACCTTTCACTTTAAACGAAGAGAAATTGAAAGAGGTGTAATCCCCAGGAGCATCATCAGAATTCCAAATTCGGTAATCTCTGAACTGTAAAACTAGGCTATCAAGGGAGACAATAAGTATCAAAGGGCCCATTTTCTAATTCAAGGGACCGTGTTCCTGGAATTCTGTTCTAAAAAAAAGATGAAAAAATGGGACTTTCTCTCACTGAAACTGCTTTCTTTACTTATAGAATACTTCTAGATGACGCGGAAGAGTGTAAAGGAGTATCACCGCTGGGACTTTGAAGATGAAGAGACAGAGATGGGCGTCGAGGAGGAGGAAATGAATGATGACAATGACGAGATGATAATTAGAATGTAAAGGAGTATCACCGCTGGGACTTTGAAGATGAAGAGACAGAGATGGGCGTCGAGGAGGAGGAAATGAATGATGACAATGACGAGATGATAATTTCTGCAAATAGCATGACTACATTTGTGCAGCCCAATGCGGCCAATGGTAATGGAACGCTATTTGAAGGCCTTTCCCACCATCACCATTCCTTTCTGCACCAAGCCCAGCCGCGAAGGTCCTGTCGAGAGAAAGTAAGTGAAAGGAGACAGAAAGGGGCTTTGTTAAAAACCTCAAATGATCTCATTCAGGGAGAGCTTCAGCATGCAATGGAATTTGTTCCTTGGAAGGCATAAGATCCAAGTTGTTCTATTCCACTTTGGTTTTATAGAGATTTTAGGGAGATTAGATCCGATTAGGCTTTGCGTTTTCTCATTTGGTTTTCCCACAAGATTTATTTCCTTTGATCATTCTGATGTCGGAAATAGTGCGTAGAGAATAATAATGCTCAATGGAATTCCATTTTCCTAAATGACAGATCGACGCCCTTCAAAATCTTTGTTGGTAAATGTTTTTGATCTAAACGCAATTTGACAGCTACTGTCCAAGTATTAAAATTCATTTTGCACCGCAACAAACTAAAGGCAAAACTGAAACCCTGAAAGGAATCCAATGAAACTTTGAAACTACTCCTAAATTTAATTGAATTGGAAGTTGAAATTTAAGGTAGACTTATTCATTGTTTAAGTGAATTTAAAAATAAATTATTGTTTGCCGTGCTTTTTAAATGAATTATCATTAAATTACTATGAAAATTGGTTCCGATTTTTCGATTGTCCGGTATTCAGACCAAATGCTTACAAATATTTTATATTACAACAGTGAAAATATATCATACACAATTTGATTTTGCTAAATTGATTTTGTTAACGCCCCATTTCCTGCAGCATGGTACCAAAGCAAGCTTAAAGCGCTGCGTAACCTAACTCTGGCCGCCTAGCCTCACCAAACTCCCTCACTGAGGTGCAGGGACTAACCTCTATGACCCGGAAGACGCAGTGTCCC